>JBDFRD010352600.1:0-20615 GCA_039654405.1 Bullina lineata | reverse complement strand
TGCCTGAAGCAAACCTGGTACGAAAAGTGCGACACCCGTTTTACTTCCGCCACGGCTTTTTGATCCGAGGTGTAATTAGCCGAAAGCGAATCTGAAATAGGATCCAGTGTGCCTGCACGTTAACAATTACTAATTGAAATTAGAGAAAAACAGAGTTAGTTCATTAAAAAACGAACTAATAGTTTATTATTTTTTATCACCAATTACAAAAATCTTGACTCTTGACAAGGACGCAGGACGAAACAAAAATTTAAAATAAATTTGCATTTCTTCCTCATAACAAGGGGAAAATAAATCAGCAAAAGTAAACAACAAACAAACAAATGATTTTATCAGAACAATACATAAATAGTCATCGTATTGACTGAGTCAATGGCAGTCGAAACACCGATTTGCTTTTGTCAAATGCTCGGAGCAAACATTTTTCCACAACTGCTGCAGATATTTGGTGTTTTTTTGTCACTGTTCTTTGGGCACATATGACGCCCTTTTCTCTTTGGAAGAGCAGCTGGGGTTGGAGTGTCAGGCTGTCTTACTGGTCTTAAGGAATAGGTACCCAATCAGTTCAATGGCATTTCTGGCATTTTTTGTTAGTCTTCCCCTCGCAATGCATCGCTGGATTTCTCCATCAAGTTCACCGGTAAGTGTTTCAAGGAACAGCCGTCTTCTATGCTTTTTTTCTTTGTTTTCAGCTTTTCCGCCACATCAAGTAAGTTTTGGAAGTAGCATAAAGGCCACCGTCCGGTTTTCCTCTTTGACACGTATGTGCACAAGTTGGTCAAGGGAACCAACGCCACCTTTTGTTTGGTTATAGAATAGATTCATATCTGTTGGATTTATTTTGGGCACCATCATCTGTTGCAGCATCATGGTGCATTGTTGATATGATGAGGACAGTTTTGTTTGGTTTTGGTATTTATAGTATGACATGATGGTAATGTTGTTTAGAAATCCCAAAACAGATGAATAGATCTACGCTTCTCTTTGCCTGAATGGAAGAAAATTTGGTGGTATGAAACGTTTTTTCTTTATAATAGTACTCACACACAAGAACAAAGACTGGATTACACAGGAGTCCTTAGACATGGTGGAAGAAAGAAAAAAAAACTGAAGGCTTTAGTCAACAACAGCAGGACCAGAGCAGATACGATGGCGGCACAACAAGTGTATGGAGAAATGAATAGAAAGGTAAAGAAGGCCATTCAAAAGGAGAAGAACACCTACTTAGAAGAATTAGCAGAAAGAGCAGAGAAAGCAGCAGCAGACGGACGAATGAGAATAGTACACCAAATTACCAAAACTCTCTGAGGGAAAAGGAGCAAACCAGCAATACGAGTGAAAAACTTAGATGGCACTCCCATCTTTCATAGAGAGGGGCAACTTCATAGATGGAGAAGACACTTCAGCCAACTTTTGAGCAAACCCACAACAGAGAATCCTCCAGAGATCCTACCAGCAAGAACTGATCTGCCTATAGAAACTGGAAACCCCATCAGAGGAAAAAATAGCGAAATTGATCTCCCAAATGAAGTCATGAAAGGCAGCAGGGCCAGCTTTGGCTTTACAACAGAAAAGTAAAATGCAGAATAAAGATGATGGGATGGGTGGAAATGGGGATGGGATTTGACGTGAAAAATATAACAGATGAAATAATGAAGTTTTACCGTAATGGTGCCCAATGCTGACATCCTTCCATACAAATTAATTTTTCGAAGAGAACAAAACCACCATATCAGTATCATGAATTAAGGAATTTGCTCTATGAAAAATACACAGAGCATATAAAACCTTTTCCCTCTGAGTTTTGAATGATATAAATCAAAATAATATTATATCAACCAGTTAGTGGGCTTGGGACCACACTGAACATTGAGAGAAAAATCTAAAAGTGCTCACTTTCATTAATTTTTCTGTTTTTATAATGTCAAGGAAAAGATTATATTAATTAAAATAAGACATCACTGAAATTAGTTAATATTTACTTGAAATCTGAATGTTATCAAAATTGTGAATCTATTCATTACAAATTACTTAGATCTAGAATCTATATCTAGTAACATAAACCAGGCTGGGGATTGTTTAATTTCTGTCGAATAATTAAGCATAAATATTAGATCAATCTAGATCTAGATCAAGATGTAATAAATTTTGACTTCCATTTGCTTATTAGATTCTTTCTTAATCTAGAATCCAAATGTATATTCTAGATCTAAATATAGTTCTAGACCTAGTATCTTTGATCTATAGATCTAGGCTCTATTTCATGTACAACATAAAGGCGACATGTGACTCCACCACTTCGACTTATAACTAACTACAATTTAGTAGCCATAGAATTAGTTAAAAAGTCTCTCCTTGGTCCATTTTTTGTGAGCAATTTAAAAAAAGAAAGTCCCTTACAACTTTTTTTTGTTACGGGTGTTCTAGCAATTGATTGTATGACAAAAATCACCCCCTTGGGCAGTGCGATCGAATTTGATTGAGAACGCGTATACTAACTTTCGAAGCCAAGCCGCTAAAAGCATGTTGAATCCAAGGGACATCGTTCTGATTTTGTTTTCACTAAACACTCGAAGTGAACCATGTTATGGTTATAGTATATTTGATGCTACTCACTTGTTTCGCCTTTCTTGCTTTTGAAATCTTTTCATCTAGTGAAGAAAGGCTTGACATTCCCTTAGGCTTGAGAGGTAAAAAGTTTGTATGTTGTTCCAGCTTTAAAAAAAAAAGACAAAGAAAAAATAAAGGAAAATCATGTTCAAGTCTTCCCTCCATAACTGCATACACCTTCTGCAAGAGAAGTAACCTAGTGATGTTTCTCAACATGGAAGGTGAGCACATATCACATCAAAGACAATGTTCCAAGGCTAAGTCGACAGCTCCTTTCTTTGCATGTTTTAATCTTAACAACTCTTCAAGGTCCATCAACGCACACACATATAATTACAATATAACTTTTTATATTCTGATGCAATGCTCCCCCAAACATTAACTTTAATATTCACTTTGCCATGAGATTTATTTGTATGCACTTTTACAAGTTTTTGCGAAGCAACTTAAAAATTTACATTCAAAACCATAAATTAATACAACGTACTGTTAACCGAAACAATTTTGTGGAGTAATTTCCTATTTGTATATAATACTCAGGAAAAAGAGCAGTGCACTGAAGTTAATAAAAAATCATCATTTGAAGTAATTTCCTTTCTTGACTTTATCACATTTGCTATCCACACAAAAAAAGATGTCACAAACATTGAATAGACACATAGAAATGCAAGCAATTGTTAAATACTGGCTTACATTTGTTTGGAGAAGAAGTATTTAAAATAGTGAAGAAAAAGAAAAATAAGGTAGATGAAGATATGTATGATCGAAGAATCATGACACCAAATATGTCAGTTTTATATCTCACATTGTTCACCAGTGAGGTCAGGAATTTTCAATATAATGTAATAACTTTACTGATTGATATCTGCAAGTAAACAAAATGAAAAATGACTTACGGTGAAAGCATCTTGAAAAAGAAAAGCAGGATTAAAATCTGCTTTTCTTTTCTTTTTTCTTGCACTTTTAACTGTTACCTGTTGACAAAATAAAGGTGACTGACAAAATTTTTTTGTGTTTAGTTTAATAAAAGTATACAGTCTGTTATTAATGGGGCACGATAGCCGATTGGTTATATTATTGGACTAACAATAATGGGTTTATATAAAAAAAAGAGGTATAGTTAGAGATGAGAAAGGGAGAAACAAACTCAAGATAGGGACAAGAGAAAGTGGGCTAAATTTATTAAAAAAGGATGAAATGAGTCAGATGCTATCGTAAATATTTTGCCTATAACAAACTTTTTGAAGCGTAGTCCTTATCAGATAAACTTCACACTCCTTTAAGAACTCATATCTCTTCACAATGCACAATAACAATTGGAGAACTGGTAACCATTTTTTTAAAAACTTTTTGTTAGGTATTCAAGCAACCTCTGATCTAGTGGAATTGATCATAATGTTGCAAGGTAACAAAGTTTCCAGACATAACTGAAGTTTCGTTTTGCTACTTTTTAGAATTAATTGTTACTTGCACCACTTGTGAAAGCTGTTTTCTTTTTATCACAGTGAGTAGGCTTAGGTGTAATAGCCACAGCCTAACAGCATCAATTCTTGAGTTATCCCCAGCATTTTGATTGGGCTTGCTATGTCAACTCATAACGTTACTTCCACCTTGTCGCCAGCGCAAAATTAAGCCAGTTGTTTTAACATGCACTGGACTGTCCCAAATTAATTTTTTTTTAGATTTATGAACTCTATAATTTAGTCCTGCTGAGCACTAGATCAGCACCTTTCAAAATCCTTTAGTGAAATATTTGCATTACAATAGTCTCCAACGCATCGGGAGGATTACCAAATCCAGTGCAATGTAGATTCTACATGACATAAATATAGACATAGATCTATATAAAATAAATCATGCTTTGGTTTGGTACTTCACAAATATGTCAAAAACTAGAGAAGCTCTAAAGAAAGAAAAGGTTTAGGGACATTCAGGCTTCCTTTGTAATGGGAAAAATACTGGCTTCAAATATAGAGGCTGCACCTTCGGTCATATCTAAAAGGGAGTGGTTATACGGACCCGGGTATGGATAGCAAACAATTGCTAAGCAGACCCGGGGATGGATATTTTTAGAAATTTAAACCGCGAACTTCCGGTCTGTCAGCGATAGGCCTATCCGACCTGCAAGCAGCCATGCTCCGTAAATGCAAAAAGATTTGCCTCAAAAATCGCAGTAGGCTAGGCCTAACTGAGCATTTAGGCCCACGATCTATCGAATTTACTTTTAAATCCATAAGCATGATCAGTCAGTCTGTTCAAGAAATTACGTTTGGCAACTGAGCCTTGTGTATTGATTACAATGTTCTTCTGAATCTCACTCGACATGACTGTTTCGGAGTCTTTTTCTCCCGTGAATAACAATACATTTTACATTTTGTTTGTGATTGTTGCAATGAATGAATCTATTCTGTTTAGTATTATTCCTTCAATTTCTCATTTAATTGCACGCCAACAGGCACACTAAATTTTAATTCGGTCACGAGCGGCACACTGAGGCACGGTGCAGAAAGCACACGGGTTGGTAGGCCTAGGCTTGTGTACCACACCATCCAACAACAGTTTGCACCATTGGGTGGCCAAGACCTGCATAAACACACATGAAAAGCAGTGTATGAAAAAAATCATTTGTAATTGGGATAGTTTACCCAAGGCCTTGCTTTCGGGAGAACAAGAGCCACTGGCCAGCACGAGAATTAGATCTTGAATCTAGGTCAATGGGGAGCAAAACCCTCCCCTCGTGTGTGAGGCGTCATCTATTCGAGTTTTTGAAAGTTAATTTCTTTGAAGTAAAATAGAGGGGAAGTTTTCTTTCATATTTGCTAACTTATAAATGTTGGTTATAGTAGTTCTTAACGCATAATTTATAGGTATCACAAAATAATGTTAAGTGGACATGGGTCCGCATAGAGTAAAATATTGCTAACAGGACCCGGGTCCGGATAGCAACAGCCTATATATCTAAAAATAAATACGAATATTAGCCAATAAAATTTCAGTATTGTTTCACCAGGAAAATTATTTGTAGGTCAATATCAATAGACAAAGATGACACTAGTCGCTTGGCTCAACATTGCTTTGAAGCACAGTTTTTGTTTCACTGCTCACGATTCACCCAGGCCAGGGTTGAAACATGAAAGCATAACCAAAAAGGGCACTACTAGCGAAGTGTGGTCCCTTCTGTTTACATCAGCAAAATAGTGGCCAGTCATATGTTCTCTGAGGCCAAAATACATAAAAATATTCCAGTCAAACATTGAAACTGTTGAGGCCAAAATACTTTTTTTTGAACACAAAAAAACAGCTAATCAAGAACAAAGCAGAATATATAATATGTAAGTTTACGAACTAATGAATTCATCAATCATCAAGATGAGATGCTAACATCACTGCTCCATGCACATCCTCCACAAAATTTTGATTTTTCTCCTGCGGTTTTTCCAATAACATTCTAGATCTACCTGATTAGTGCACACTCATGTTACTGGATTCACAAAGTGTCAGTCTTTGACATGCGTTGCCATCATGTGATATTGGGGGCCAAATTGGTGGAACCTGAGATTATCTTTGGTTGGCACTTAGGCTATTTGAATTTTGCATACTTAATTAAAAAAAACAAAAACAAAGAAAGATAAAAGGAAGAAATAGAAGAAAAAAGACAAAAAAAGTTGGCCTTCAATAAAACTATCTGGTCATAATTTTTAGCCATTAAACAAAAGGGACCACCATTCGCTAGTAGTGCCCATTTTTGGCTGTTGCTATCCGGACCCGGAGAGTAATACTGTAACACATCAATCATACATGAGTTTAGAACTACAGAGAACCAACATTTATAAGTTAACAAACGTGAAAGAAAAGCCCCCCCGTTATTTTACTTTCAAAAACTTGAATCGATGATGCCTCACATGCAAGGGGTTTGCTCCCCATTGACCTAATTCTCATTGTCCTGGCCAATGGCTCTCGTTCTCCCGAAAGTGAAAGCTACATCTATAGGCAGGCCTACCGACCCGTCTACTGTTTTTTTTTGTTAAATACGAAAACAGCCTAATGAAGAAACTAAACAGTAGTCTAACTAAGGAGAACAGAAAATCTAGATCTAGATTCTATTGTAGATCTAGCTTACAAACACGGAGTGATTATCAATCCGCAACATCCCTATTCATGTTGGATACCAGTGAACTTGTCACATGGTGAAGTCGACACGTACCTCGTCACACATAGGCCTACTCGAACTTGTGAAAACGTTGACGTGGATTGGCAGGCCTATAATCCCCAGTGTGTGTGTCTGTGTGTGTAGAATTTTTCTTATTTATTGTTGTGTTTTTTGTTTGTTTTTTTTGTTTTTTTAGTATTTTATTCAAAACCCTAATAATAGAATAAAAGGTGTGAACATTTATTCTTAAGTTTGCGTTTCCAAGTTCGCTACTTTAGGGGTCGTTCACACCAAATTAATGACATCGGACGACCGATCTATGCCGAGCGACATCGGTACCGTGATCGGCCGTTCGATGTCGTTAGTTTGGTGTGAATGCGCTTTATTACTAATGATATAGATCTAAGGGAAAAAGAAACGGGACCTGATATTTTTAAAATACAAAAACAGAGTTCATTCAATCAAAATCTACACGTTTCAACATTTTAAAGAGAATACAGACACATTTCTGGGTGCAATATGTAAAACCTGTTAAAAATGTAGACATATATATGGGTCCCATTTTTTTTCGGTGAACTCGACACACATTTTTCAGTTGTGTCGACCTCACCGTGTGACGAGTTCACTGGTTCCCTAGCCTACATGTACTGTGGAGTCCATTAATAACGACAACTGTAATAATACGCGAGAACATTGACTGTAGAGTCTAGTAACGAGACATTTTTCAGTCCCCGTTTTTTATCCTTCTTAATCTTTAAAAATAAACCATTGGGTTTAACGAGAGTTAGTGGATAATCATCTTGGTAATAACGAGAGATTTTCTATCCTTCCTGGTCAAAAAAGTTCTCGCCACTCACCCCACCCCCACCTCGTCGTCAAGTTCCGGTACTTAAAGTGAACTGATGGTCTTGAAAATACAAAGACATGTTAGTAGATCAGATCTAATAGCCTATGGAAGGCCTTTGATGGGTTTCACTCAGATTTTGTGAAAAAGTGGACATACGACACTTGTAAACTGAGGGGACGAACTGGCAATGTTCCTGCCAGATACTAGATTACTTTTAGTTTTAGCTCTAGACTCTAGAAGAGTCACCTTTTAGTAAATGTAGATCTAGGCACTACTAGCGAAGTGTGGTCCCTTCTGTATAACTGTTGTTTTTGCAGTACGGAACCTGTCGCCCCTTACATATTATAACAACAGATCAATGCTTTTCCTATGGTTCTTTTGTGTGATTCGAATTAACCTGATAAACCTGACCGTCACAAACCACCCTTTCTATCTAGAAGAAATTAGGGGGGCGTGGCATTGCATGGCCCCCCCTAAAACCTCTTGTTTTGATCAGTATAATTAGTTCCTAACGCACCAAAAAACTTGAGAAAAGCATCGATCTGTTACAATGAACACACATGCGCATTGAGAAATGATGGGATCAGTATGCGAAATCACGAAAGAAAAACAACAAAGACCCACAATAGGTATTTATATTGGACAAACGGTTGATTTGCGACGTAAATGTATTAGAATCGTGTCGAGCTATAAAACCCCTTAAAATCATCATTTCAGTATCAAAATCGAGACATGTCCTATACTGCAAAAATACCCAAATTATGACCAGATAGTTTTACTGAGGACCAACATTTTTTCTTTCTCTTTTTTTTTTATTCTTTCCTTATCTTTCTTTCTTTTTTTAAAATTAAGTTATGAATACAACATTCAAATATTAAGTATCAAGTAAGTGCTAACCACGGATAATCTCAAGTTCCACCACTTTGGCCCCCATATCAAATGATGGCATCACATGTTAAAGCTTGACACTTTGTGAATTTACTTAAGTGTACACTAATCAGGTAGATCTAGAATGTAATTAATTGGAAAAAATGCAGGAGAAAATTCAAGACTGTATGGTGGATGTGCATGGCGCAATGTTAGCGTTTCATCTTGATGATTCACGAATTCATGAGCAAGGCGAGAATTACGTGGATAAAACAGCCAAGAAGTCAAGAAGTTGAAAAGAACTACAAAACATATTCGTCCACTTAGCCCAGTGGCATTCCATTGGGACATAAACGTGTATTCACATTGTGATAGGTTTGTAAACTACATTGTAATATTCTCCTAAGTTACTGTTTTGTTGCTTCATTCGGCTGTTTTCATGTTTAAAAAAAGAAAGTATTTTGACCTCAACGGTTTCATTGTTTGGCTATATTTTCATGTACGTACATGTATTTCGGCCTCAAATAATATACTGGCCACTACTTCGCTGATGTAAACATTTGGCATCCAAGAAGAAGAAGAAGTGACCGTGCATCAGGCTCTTGAAGCATGCATGGATTGGTCACAAAATACTCCCTAAAATCATGAGAATTCAAGTTGGAACATTTCTTTCTACTTAGAAAGCTTTGTCTTTTATTATTTTTCTTTCATTTTAAGGTTTCACCAAAAACCAAGCTTTGATGTGAATTTTTTTTTATGCATAGGTCGGGTAACTTTGCTCATTTATTTCTTTCTACTGCATGTTTTGTCTTTGTACTGAAAACATAGGCTTTTTCTTTTTGAAGGGAGTCATTACTGTGGTCTAATAATCTGGAACCCTTGCTGGGGTTCTTTGTTATAAAGAGTCAGTACAACCTGACTTTAAAAAGTGACATGCTCAATGGCAAAAGTCGAAAAGGGGAGACTATTTCATTGTCAATGCTAAATTGCGTCTACTTTGTTGGATACTTGTCAAGTTTTATTTACCATTTTATGATACATTTTGATACTCTTACAGTAGACCAATGTATTTGCAGGTTCAAGCGTTTTTTTTGAATGGTTTAAAATAGAAGTCAGATGACATGAAATTGTGCGTTCATACTGTCCTGTGTCCTGTCCATCATAATGTCACTTTTGCCTTGTCAACATTGTGAAATGAAAATGCCGTTGGCAGGAATTTTATCATGAAAATAATTTTTATAAACGTATATTTACTTGCAACCCTGTTACTGTTAGCACTTCCAAAAAAAGTTTACTTCCATTTTGCTTCAATAACATTAACAAAAGTTGCTGATATAATTTATGATGCTTTACTGTTCAATTAATGTTTTCATTTTATGGGTTCAATTCACCTGACACATACTATTCAACATCTCATTGGATCCAGATGTCCCGTCATGCTCATTAAAAAAAAAAAAATTACAGTGAAATTGCCATCTCACAATTGCCGTTTCAGGCTTGCCTATTTCTGTCTTAAAAGAGGTTTTCAATGGTCCTCGCCACATCAATCCTCTCTTTAATGCCTAGTAAATGCTGTGGCCTACTTCCCCTCGGTTGAGGTCGGCTAACCCCTCATGTTCAGCTGAATACATGTTTACGCCAGCCACTTTCTATACCTTCACACCTAAAGGATGTAATGTGATCTGAGCTTTCTGAAATTTGAACATGAGTGAAAAGACAGAGCACATCATTCACACTGTGGATAAAAAAGCAAACCTGATTTCCTTTGTTTGTTTAGCTGACATTATAATGAAATCAAGGAGGAGTAGTAAGGAGTTTGTTGCTTTGCTGTTCTCCCATCTCCTGAGCCAATGTTGACTGGTAGTGTTCAATGATTTCTGCAGTCTCCGAACACCAGACCAGGCTTGTGTTTTTGGGGAGACTCAACGTCTCCTGAATAACAGTGCATTCTAAGTGTATGTGAATAGTGTTCCGGTTCCACTTTCACTTCCCTGAACAGAGGTGCAACCTAGTGTGTTTGCTGGAAAAACAAAAAGCATACTGCATGAAAGTGTACTATGAATTAGTATGAAGTGTATTAGTACTTGTACTGCCAATGTCAGGTTATGATGAAAATCTGACTTTTGTTTCATTAATTGAGATATATTTTTATTCTGAAGTTGACTGTAAGGGTTGGCATTAAATTATATGGGAAACCCATCCATGATATTAATGTCAAAGTTTTTATTTACAGGTGTGGCAGAAATTTGACAGGCAGTGTTATGATGCATTGTCAAGCTTCTGTTACCTCATTATAATGGGGATCTTTTGTCTTGATTATTAGACAATCAAGACTGCAACAGGTTGCACTCAAATTGAACTTCACTAACTTGAACTTGACTATGCATCATGGTGCAGCCTTCTATTAAGTTTGCTTCCAGGCTTGTTTTGTTAAGAATGGGAACTCTTGAAGACAAACTGGTCGAGTTTGCAATCAAAAAGTGGATTCATGTAGGCCTATTCTATTTATATTAATAATGGATTTTTCAAACCTTATTTGCTGTGGTTGATTCTTTCTTGTAATGTTTTGTTTAAAAAAGAAAGGTGGTTTAAAATTTGCTGACTGGGTAGACCATTTGACTTGGCTGTAATTTTGATGGGAACATTATTGTTTCTTTAGGTACGACAGTTTACACCAACTTCCCCTGACGCTACTGTTGCTGCTTCTCCTCTCTGTTCCTCTCCTCCTGTGGCTGCTGCTGCTGCCATTTTCATTACAGTTAATATATTTTTTAATCTTGCAATGGGAATGGTTCCACCACAGAGCCATTGATTTCCAATAGTTATCGGCTTGACAAAGGAAGAAAAAATAAGAGCCCTGAGAATCAATCCCGTGATGTGGTTAGGAAATACACCTCAGGGAGAGTTGACGTGATGAGTATTGATCAAGTGATTTTCCCGGATTTATTGAATCATTTCCTCCCCGATTCCCTGTCAACATTTCTGCCCATGTTTGGAATCTATAACATGTAGGTGGAAAACCTGAGTGGTGGCGCTGTTAGATTTAGTGTTGCAATATTTCTTCTTCATGCTAATCGCTGAGTGATCTCAATTGTATTATTAAAAGGTAAGAATAGTAGCAATATTAGCTAATTTATTAATGCACTTCGAACATGAGTTCTAAAGTAATCTTGCAGTGCGACATTTTTTTGAAGAGTCAAGAAGTGTGCAGAGAGAAGGGGTTTGAGACACTGCTGAAAAAAAAAATTGTTAATATTCCTATGATGTATAATTTACCACCCCCCCTGAATGTTTGTACACATCTTTCAATGTCACTTTAATGTTCAAATACGTCTATATCTGTCATTTATAAGGTGTGGATAAAAACAATAAAAAGCTTGAATAGCTGCACATAACCTAACAACTATTTTTATATAATTTTATGAAGAATAAATGGATGACGGCAGTGGAAGATGAAAGAAAGTGAGGCTTATCTTTTTTTCTTGTTTGCTTCCATTCTGAACTTGTACCATGTTGTAAAGACAGAGCTGGTAAAACAAAAAGCACTGTCAGTTTCTTTCTTCAAAAGCCATATTTACTGAATATTTCGAGGAGGAGATAATATTCTGACTGATCTGATTTAGCAGAATTTTAAAGAAACAAACAAAAAACGATAGAGCCTTCTGGAAAAGGCAAGATGCAAAAAAGAAAACACAAGAACAGAAGAACATGAACAAGCAAGTGTGAGAACAATTTCTATCCATTTTCTCCGAGCATTGATGAAGGATTCTATGTGAGTGGGAGAGGATACCAAGGTAATTTATTGGGTTGATGGAGGGAGTGATTAACTATTGATTTTCTGATTTCTGGACGTTATTGAATTGTCCTGGGGCAGAAAGCACGCGGCATACTTCTTCATCTCGCTATTTTACAGCGATGTGGGTAGAATTTAGGAGTCTTGTGTGGTTACATTCTGGTGTTTGAGTTCTTTTCTAGTTGCCTTGGGGTTTGTATTCTCTTACATTTCTTCAGGATTCTTTTTGTTATAAATATGTGTTGTTCCATTGTAGATGAAACAGTTAAATGCCTGGAAAAAGATAGCATTTCAAGGAGATTGCAAACTGAAAATTTTCTCACTACATTACTGTACATGTTGTATTTATTTTGGCCAAAATTTGTTGTTTCATTTTCATTGGTTTTATATTATGCTGAATAATATATACTTTTAATTTTCATGTTTATGTATCGGGGTACATCGAGGTTACTCAGTAACAAACATTTGAATGTTTTCTATGTAAGTGATGTGATTTTTAAATCAAATTATTGTCACAATAATACAAATGTTTGAATGTTTTCTATGCAAGTGATATGATTTTTAAATCGCATAATTGTCTCAATAATTAGTTTTTTTTATGCTTGTTATATTAGTTGTATAATGTTGTTGTTTGGAATATAGGTGAATGCTAGATTGTTAGTATATAATATCCTCATTAGTTTTCCAGTTTCAGCAACTTGTTACTTAATGGGTATGCAGTCACTGAAGCTGACAGTTGTAGTATTACAGATGTACCCCCTCAATTAATGACTGTTCAGATATTTACCAATTTATTTTCCTTCTCAAGTGATTGATCCAAGCCTTATCCTGTTTCAGCTTGTAATCTGTTTTTGAGATTGAGCTGACCTTTATTTTTTTTCTAGTGTGATAAAAATGTAGTGAACATGCATTTATTGATAAAACACCCAGGACCCATGGATTAGGATTCCTACGCTATAACCATTCAACTACCGCACCACCATGAGCAACAAAGGAGACACTTAATGCAATTTAAAAAAATCTTTTTTTCTCATTTCACAGCCTTGTAAAGCAGGAGGACTACAAGTGCCAAAAGTGTCTACAGACAGGACACTTTACTTACCAGTGCACAGGAAAACGCAAATATGTTGAGCGAGATTCCAGGACCCGACTCATGAACAAAAAGCTTAAGATGGATGAAGAAAAATCAAAACTTCAAGTCTTGTGAGTAGATACTTTGCAATGCTTACGTACTGTGTATTTCTTGATGTTTATTCAACAAAATATGATATGGTTATACCATAGATATTAACTACTTAATGAATAGATAAATTGATAACCACTATAATTTTATTTTTTTGTTTGTTTTAATATTTTGTAGCTTTACCAATGTGTTGTTATTCTTCATTCATTAGTTTGAGGAGCTTTTTCAGTGCTTGGATGAACTGATAACACTTTGTTCATCTTTTGTTCTTAATTTTTGTAATTTCATATGTTTTTACAAAATGTTGAATATTATTTACATAAAATCAAATTGTCATTGACAGGGCAAAGTCCACATCTGTGGGACAGAGGAAGAAAAAAGAAGAGAAGAAACGAAAGAAAAGGTAAGAGAATTGTTTTAATATTTCACGTTTTTTGTACTTGGGATTTTAAAAACATTCGCCCAATAGATGTATTCATTCAGTTTGCTTTCGTGCTGTAATTCCTGTTCATCTCTATGTCTGACAGTTGAACCTACATAAAGAAAGATGGGAATGTGTGGCATGTTTATCATCTCAATCTCCTTACCTTTTTTTAGAAGCATTGAACAGCTTTTCTTTAGAACGACAAATTGCATATCAGGCATGAGTTTATTCAATTATATAGAAATAATAAGCATACTAATTTTTATTAGAGGGCGCAGAAAATGCTCATATTTTTCTTATTTTTGACAAGTGCACATTATTTGTGACTCTTGAATTGTTCCTTCTTTTGACTTTTACTACTGTGCAAGAAACTGGTGTTTATTCAACTTTTTTCTTCATTCTCTTTCCAGCACATCTGAAATAATAACTTTTTGTTTGCTCTATTTCAAATTGTTTGTGTTTTGCACATGTGTGCCTTTGTGATGCACATCTTTGTAATACCTTTGTGTTAATTACATTTAGTTATAATTTTCATGAAAGTCTTGATTTTTTTTCAACAGTTCTGATGGTGACACGTCGGATTCTTCATCAGACTCAGACTCATCATCATCTGACAGTTCAGATGATTCAGACTCGTCAGATTCAGATTCTTCATCCTCAGACTCAGAGTCTTCAAGTTCCTCTTCATCATCTGATTCGTCGTCTTCCTCGTCTTCAGATTCTTCATCATCCTCAGAGTCAGAATCAAGTGGAGGAGAGATGGCCAAGCGGAAGAAAAAGAAGAAGAAATAAAAAGAATGTTTTTATGCTTTTCTGCTCACATTGCTTCGCATTGTTTTGTGGAGCTGGACTTTACCAAATGCCATAGTGCTTTACCTGGTACCAATATTCACGTGAAGTGCATGTTCACTTATACAAAGGATTTCTAAATAGGACTAGACGCTTCAACAAATTGGTATTTTATGTGTCATGAGGAGACATGAGATTCAAAACTTCATTTTGGTGATATCTGTTGGCCACAGTTTGTGCACTGATACAATTCAAAGCCACAGAATCCATTGTGAATTTATTTTATCATGCTTTTCACTGACATGTTTTCATTGAACTGGATTTGTCATATTTTTGACTCCATGATTAATGAGATTTTAACATTTAGTATTAGCAACAAAGTAAAGTTCCTTCAATGCCTATGAGGCCCATAGCAGACTTGCCAACCTGTACACAATTGCGTATTCTAGTATGCAAATATGCGTCAAATTGATCAAATACGCATCTTTTGATTTCCCGATAAGCATGATCGCAATTGCTTTAAATCCGCTGTCGAGCTCTGTACCGGTACTCGGATCATAAAATTTGTACTACAGGTATGGAATTTGTCGGTGTTGCCCTATTTGCGAGTTGAGAATATTCAAGTAATAGCCGATACCTATTATTTCTCTTAAACTTTAAGTATCGGAATCGAAAATTTAATCAGCGTTGTGCAATGTAAAAAAGCCGTGTTGCCAGAAATAAGCATTTTATTTTCAAAATAAGCAAAATCATGATCCTTCAGCCTGAAAAATAAGCAAGGTGAATTTGGAGGGTTGGCAAGTCTGCCATAGGGCCGGAGCTTATGCCGGTGCCAAATCGCACCTGGGTGGGGAGAGGGAAAATGGTGTAAAGTGTCTTTCCCAAGGTAAACGGATGCCTCTGGATTCGAACCCAGGACCCATGGATTAGGAGTCCTACGCTATAACTATAACCATTCAACCACTGCACCACCGTGAGCAACAATTTTGAATTTGTAGGGGCTTTACATTCTGAAGTGTTTCATCAGTTTAGGTGGATGTCGGGATTTCTGCTTAATTTTTGTTTTTCTTTATTCATTTTTTTCTTGGGGAGTCATTCAGTTGTGAAGGTTTGTTCAGTGGTAGTTTGTTTGATAATCAACTAATAAATCTGAAATGTTTATTTGTATGCAACTTCACTTGACCATCTTTTGAGATAATGTCGGTCAAGAATAGATGACTACACTGGGTGGGAAGTAACTGTGAATAAAAATGCTATTTTAGCATAAGTTTGAAGAGAATGAAACTTAGCAAAAAAAAAGGGAATAATTTCTTGATCTATTACTAAATTGTTAATTTTTTTTTTTTTATCAGATTTTATCATTTTTCTGTGTAGATCTTATTTCAAAAAATGTCTGTCTGTAGTATGGAAGGCTATATTGTATTGGGCGATACGATGACTAGTATTATAACTATAATGTTTGAATTTTGATTTTATTTATTATTTTCCTGAAGATAAATATTACTTATTTCAAAAGTTTTCAACATGCAACTCTGATAGGGTTGACAAGTTTCATAAAAGGGATGTAACTTTCCATTTTGATTGTTCTTGCCAAACAACTTTTGTTGCCTCCCTTGTTTTTGTTTTCACCTCGAGGTGCTAGCAACAATACAGTAGCCTATATTATGTTCATTTATTCCAAAAGGATTACGTGATTATTTTCTTCATTTTACAATCATCACCTTTTGGGTATCTCCCGCAAAACTAAATGATATTATTGTTCATGATGACAATTAGTTCAAAAGAAAATTTACTTCTTAGTCTATGACTACAGAACCTTCCGAGTTATCTACGAAAATGACATGTTCCTGTCTGAAAGATTGAGAAAACCAGGTATATAGGAAATATTAAGTTCTGTTATGCGAGGTAAAATCTGCAATGGGTGCTCAGTCTGAGTTAGTAGCAGAGGAGCAAGAAGAGAAAGAGTGGCTTTTACAAATGATCAACTACTCTTTGATGGAACTAATAATTCTGACATTGTTAATGAGACAGGTTTAAAGATCTGTGAAGGTAAAGAAGAAGAGATATAGCTTATGTTAAATATTGTCCTTGAGCCTCTCCTGCTGTTAGGCTGTTGAACAGTGTAATTAAAGTTTATGTTTAATATTGCCCTTGAGCCTCTCCGGCTGTTCGGCTGTTGAACAGTGTGATTATGATTCAGTTTCCTGTTCCACCCGAGTGAACCATTCTCATACAAACATGGCATTCAACTTTTTTTGAGCATTTAAAAGAAAATAATGTGACCTTCATCATCATTGTAGTTTGCACTGTAGAATAATGCAAAAGATACAGATAAGTGTGTTCATTTCTTTTGTAAATTGTTTTTATGCCTTGAAATTCTTTTAATCTGTTATTGAATTCACAATTTAAAAGGGTTGACTAGCAAAGAGGCAACTGTAATGTTTTACATATAATATAGGTACATTGTATATATTGTTAACTGTATAAATGTGGACCTAAAAGTCTGTTGATCTATAAACCACTGAAATGATTGACCTTGGTCATTCTCTGCTTTTGTTCGGTCTTGTTTTCAAATACATGAATAGCCTAGGAAAACGCACATTCTGTCAACCAACTTAGTCTTCTGTGTAGGATTCTAAACACCTGCTTGGGAATATAAAAATTAAAGGTTTTTAATTCTTTTTCACACTTTTAATTTGATCTATTTTCCATTCTGTGATGCATAGCTGAATCAGAATGGTCAATGTTGGACTCCCAATCCGAGAGACTGGTTTTAAATCCTGACCCTGTTGTATCCTTAGGGAAAGATGCGCGACACGTATTTTTTTTCTGTCCCTAGCCAGGTACAAATTTGGTTTCAGCATGTTATGTTAGCAAATCTGACAGAGTAGTGTACTGCTTGGAAGAGACGTAGTACCACCTATTCCACTTCATATTATTGAGACAAAGTAAAGGTCTGTGCTTCTTGGCTTTTTTGTTACACATATTTCTTTGGGTGCAGGTGTGCTATTTTGGGGTTCTGAATTTTATTCCAGTGCACGTTTGACTGAGGTTAGAGCAGTGTTTAAGGTAAAGACACTAAGCAAATTATGCTTGTGTTTTCTGTTAGATGCAAAATATTCACGTTTATTAATGTCTGTTTAGTATGCAGTTTTTAAGAATGTAAATTTTAGTTACGTTTTTTTCTCTTGTAATGGGTTTAGGTATGTGCATGACACCACTGTTAACTTCTTTGTTTCTGCTTCTTCTGAATATGGGACATAATAAAGTAATCTTTAACATGCTTCGTTTTATCAAGTGTTCTCTACATGAGCTGTGAAAGTCTCATGGTCAAAGAGTTTGCAAAACAAATTATCTTTAAGTCCATTGGAACTACAGCATTTACATGTAATGTTCTTGTGGAACATGCATAACGTTACAGTTACAGGTGACTGACAACACTTCTACCACTTATTACTTGTCTAATAATTATCTTATCATGCCGAAATTTGTATCACGTATTTGTCATCCATTGCTCTATTAAAGTCTGTTAAATTTATTCTAATAACCCGTTTTGTTATTTTTTTAATGAACTTTTAAAGTGTGTGTGTGGGGGTTATGCGGAGTTATGTCCCTTTTCTTGGGGTGACAAATAGAGGGAAATGATTGTCTGAGGCTGAGCTAGGTGCGAATGGGTTAATATACTCACCAGGGACAATGTGTGCAGGTGTGAAAAGTAGCATATTATTGCTCATTCAGAGAACAGAGAAGGAATAATGTTGAGGTATCGGTAAAGGTGGTCGTTTAGTGAAGGAGAAATCTATAGGTTTTGTTAGAGTGAAGCACAGTGACCGAGGCATATATTTTTAAAGTCCACGGAGTCCGATTTTGACACCGATATTTCAAGTAAAGATGGTCGCTATCAAATTTCAGTCTGGCTCTGACATTGTCAGTTGGTTCCAGACAGGCTTTCAATGAATCTTGACATTTAACAGTGTTTATCGCGTTTGTCAAAAACAAATGTGAACGCATTATCCTGTTCTGTAGTTCGCACAGTCAAATGAACGTAAAATACCAGGTTTGGTTCACGTTTGTCAAATTGTGCCAATAACAGTATGAAATGGATGTCGGCAATTATTTGGATTTTTTATCCACGAGTATCAATTAATGCTAAATCTATCTAAACTTTGGTGGACTGCAGTTTTGCTTCGGTTTTGTCCGTTATGCCGTGCTTAATGTACCGTACACGAACAGCATACGGCTAAGATGTCAAATGTAGAGGAATCCAGGTACACAGCATAAGGTACTACATGTACCTGGAAATACACATGGCATTCCTGGTTCCTAGTTTGTTTATCAAAGATCTACCAGGACCTAACATTCTTGCACAGACATAACCTACTTATTGAAGTTTTCTCTGGGAATGGACTCCACGCCCCCACGCCCTTTTTTCCTAAGCAAAAATACCAGATTCAAATCAGGCTTTCGTCTGCTGCCAGCCCACCCCAGCATACATTTCGGCGCCGGAAGTGCCTCGGTATGACGTAGAGACTGCGCGTGCGCGCGACCACCTGCGAGAGACTGATAGTTTTATTACGTAGTTGTAAATATTTTCGCGCCCACCCGCCGGCCGGGACGCTCTTGAGCTGAACTATCGGGGGCTATCAGCGCCAGGATGAAAGGGAGTCGTGGAGGAGATAACAGTCTATAGCATGCCGGTGATTGTGTGAGGTCTCGCCCGCCCGTCAAGGTGCCAGGGATGCGCCTGTTAACAGGAAGGTGCTTTAAAACGCAGCGAGGCAGCGAGAGGAAGGATGCGCGCATGCTAACAAGTTTGTGAACCGCAGAAGGACCTTGGCGGATTAGAGTTACATGTACACTACGCTGTTAGAGCGTTTCTCTCTAACTCAAAGTCTCTACATCTCCACTTCCTTTCGGTTTTTGGGTTTTTATTTCATTTACCATATTAATTAATACGTTTTAACGCGGCTTTTTTTAAAGCGTCCATATATCGATTTATCCAACACCTTTTTGTTTTGTTGAATTCAGACAAGGGGTGGAGGGGAGACCCGTTTCATACGTTTGTATTATCAAATAATATAAGAAAAAATACATAAAAATACTGATTCTTGTCTTTGCTGCTGCTATTTTTTTCTTCATGTTTTCAATCTCGTCGAGATGGTTGCGGCCATCAAAGCTTTTTTGCCATTGTTGTTTGTCCTGAGGGATTTAAGGGGGCAACGTTCTGTCCAGACTCGCTTCGTTAAACCATTTTCTATTTGTGGGGGGTGGTTGAAACGCGTTCACTCACTTTGATCAGGAAACACAACATGGCAGAAGTGTCGGAGGCAAAGGGATTGGGTGGAAGCGATGCCAATTTTTCTGGGTGGGGTGAGGAAACGTTACGCCTAGACCCCGATGTACGTGTCGACTTTGCTGTAGATGGAGAGATTATATTATATTATATTATATTATATTATATTATATTATATTATATTATATCAGATCTATGTTCTTGACAGAATGAAAAGAATGTGATATATACGATATTATTACACATGCATTATCGGCTTGGGAATCCGTCCTTAACAGAATGCTAATGACATCTAATGAGTACATGTATAAAAGCCATTCTTGTAGAAATCTCATGTTAAAAAAAGTAGGGTAAATAAGTACGCCTCTTACATACTTCGCATTTTTCTTGTGCATTGCATAATGGTTTTACTTATATTCCACTCCTTATTTGTATAAAGCTATAATATATAAACTTCCTTTTTACTGCAGGGTTGCATTTCAAACAATGCCGGATGAGCATGCGTGGTGGTGGTGGCGGGTGAGTCTACAAGGGCTGTAATCCGAGTCACCATGTTCTGATATGAAAGTTTCTTCTCTTCCTCTCATTCTCTCTCTCTCTCTCTCTCTCTCTCTCTCTCTCTCTCTCTCTCTCTCTCTCTCTCTCTCTCTCTCTCTCTC
>JBDFRD010352489.1:0-10074 GCA_039654405.1 Bullina lineata | reverse complement strand
AAGAAATTATCTCAATAAATTTTGTCATGGATCATTCTAATTGTCCCCGAAACTTTCGCAAATTAATAAATAATATCGAAGATCAACAAGAAATGTAAAGTATATTATATAATCTGTAATTCTTTTTACTGTTGCACTTGTCAGGTCATATTTATTATACTATTATTATTATACATGCCCAACAGAAAGATGTCAGGTATGTTATTTTTTTTATACTGATTTTGTTTTAATGCTGAGTGAATTTCATCATGTACATAATAACATTATGTCTTCTTATACGTGTCATCACTCACTCACATACACACACACAAAATCTATGTTACAGTTTTGGTCCAGTCAAAGTGAAGACATCCACTCATTCTTGTGTAGTTGAAACAGTATGATGTGAATTTGACTGAAATTATTTCAACTTATGCAGATTTGCATGATTGATATGAATTCTTATTTTCTGAAAACAACATAAATTGTATTATAATCAAAGCTCAGGATAAGCTTTTACCACCAGTCCCTACTATCAACCTAAACAAAATTAGTGGTGAAGTCGCCCGACTCTAAATCACGTTCAAACAATATTATTAAAGCTAATTCAAAAGCAATACAAGCATCCGTTGGGAGAAGGAAATGGAACCAGATTCATGACATGGTGCTTACACAGTTGCAATTTCACAAGCATGGCTATAATATGTTCATTACATAATACAAGTAAGAACGACATAAATGTTCTCGTTTTGGTCCTTGTAACTCCCCCAGCAGCTCTTGTGTTTTGGCATTTACACACTGTCGAGATGCATTGTACAATTTTAGGAACATTGTATCTATGCAATTTGCATTCTAAACCACCTCGAGCATTTCTTTTTTACCTTTCATATCACAGCTTGCACTTTTAGAAAGCTTGACGCAAACAGAGAGTGAAGCTTTCTTCACTTATGGGGCCTTAAATGTCAAATATTTTCCAAAGGTTATTAAATGTCAGATACTTGGAGTTACCCTAATGAGGACCCCATGCTTTTTAAACATGCACACTTGAGAGTGCTCGTTTCTATACTCATCATGTTTTTTTATTTGTTTTTTTTAAAATACTATACTTATTCTATGTTACTCTTTCTTGTGAATGAACGAGTCCGCTTTTAAAATGTACTTAATTCCTCCTATGCATCAGTTTACCTTTGTTCATAATGTCGGATATCAATTGGACAAACTTTTAAATGAGTAACAAGGATTACTATAAAGAAAATCCACACAAAATAAACAAAAAAAAACAAAAAATCAAATCGAACATTTAAAGGTACAGTTTACATGAAATACATGTAGTAGTCATCAGCATCAGAAATATTTTTTACCCTTTTTTTATACACAGTAACCAAAATCTGATGTTCAAATAATGGTAATGTGTAATACAGTAGAATCCTGATGTAACGAAATTTCAGTTGTAAAGAAATGAAGGCCAAGTCCCGTTTCACGTCCTCTTTATTCCTACTAATTGAAGTACTGAAATAGCGAAATGCCAATTTCCTGAATTTGCTTATAGTGAAGTGATTTTCCCCTGCCGATGGAGTGAAAAAAATGCTTTCTCTGTCTTCCTGAAGGGATGGGCAGTGTGTTATGAGCATTCAATGATGCTCTATGCCTTTGTCTCTCGAGTGGTGTGACTGCGAGACAGACAGACCTAGAAACAAGAGTAATTGGAACCCCGCGGTGCCACTCTCTCTCTCTCTCTCCTCCCCTGCCATCTACTCCTACCACGCACCCACCCCCACGTGTTGGCTGAGTGGGCCTACGGCAACACGTGTGCGATCAACCCATACGAAACACTCGCTGCGCGCGCAGATGATTAGATAGACAAAGGGATGCGTGGTCAGCAACGGGAGTAGATTTCTAGGCCTAAGTTTCATCCTTATCCGTCCATCTCAGTCGCAACCAGAAAAAACCCTCCCTCGTGCAACTTACAGTCAGTCCTAGATTTCTAGCCTAGCTCGATTTTCGATTATGTCTGGACAAAAGCGCGGGTGTTTGTCTTTGGAAACCAAAGTGAAAATCATAGAGGAGGTGAAGAAGATTTTTTTTATTACATTTACTTCCCTTCTGATATAAAGAAACAGATGTCCTGGTCCCATGGATTTTGTTTTATCAGGATTCCACTGTACCTAACATTGTGTTCACCAAAATTGTAATAAAGAACACTGCAATAATGAAAGCATAAATCAGCTTTTGATGGCCTCTGCAACTTCACCGAATGTTCCCATATATTGTCACATTATTGTAGGATCATCAAAAAAAAAGAAAAAATGTAAAACATGAAGAAGGTTGCTTTTTCTTGAAAACATCACATATTATTACTATTGTGTCTCGAAGAAGCATGAATAAGTTTTGTGAGTTTGTATTGTAAGCTTGGACATTTCACTTTTGAGGAACTGAATCCATCGAATCTAACCAAATACAGCCCCACAGTGTGCACATCGACGCTGGCGCATGGCAAGGCAACATAAGATTCCCAAAGGAAAGAACAGAATAGCACAACACACTCCACAGCATGTGAAATCATCTTCCAGAACACCAACCTGTGGAGATAAATGATGAGATAGAACAGTAACAATGTAAATTATTGACCCACTCAATTTGCATACAATATTATATCAAACTTAAAAAAAATACAATTCAGGTAAAACCCATTCCACCAACGACAATTGTAATTACATGTATATCGCTAGTGCATCACAATAGGAAACCAATGTTACTATATTCTACTATTATAGAGCTAGACCTTTACACTATGACCTCAAAGGCTTTGAGAGGACTAAACGAAAAAAATTAAGAGAAATTGATTAAGTCAAATTTTCACAAAATGCACAACAATATAAAAAAATTTACAGAAGTTGGATGCTTCTCCTGTAAACGGGTAGCCAAGTTTTTATTGAATCGTAAACATAGGGTTAAAGCCAGGCAGGATGCTTTCGTCACAACCTAATGATGCAAGTGTCACAGAACAATTTCCACACTTTTAAAATTGTAGTATTTTATCAGTGCTGCACTGGTGGTGGAGGAGATGGCAATGGTAGGCCTATACTCTTTTCCCACATTCCCATTCTGACAACGACAACGATTTTTTTTTCACAAGTCCATCTAATCGCAGCACAAAATTCACGTGCTAAACAGTCATGACATTTAATCTTGTTGTCAATTTCATGTTCCAGAAATCCATTACAAGTGTAAGCTAAACCATGTGTTGGTCCCCTAACCTTAGACTCACACCTTTGTTATTTTTGTTGATGTTTATCTGCAATTTATCTGTTATAATAGTCTTCTCTGACATATGTATCCTTTTATTTCTCTAGTCTGAGATGTTAAAGAATGTCCTCCTCACTGCAGCATGACTGACCTACTAAACAAAATCTGTTGTTTACGATATGTTTCGTTTCGTTGGCAAGAAATGGTAGCAGTTTTAAACTTAAGGCTATGGCGTCACCTCGTTAAAAAAGAACTACGCAGGAACTTTGAAGTAGTATTTCAAAAAACTATTTTTGATTGAGTTTTTTCGGCGCCATTTAGGTCAGAATTTAAGGGTCTAGGTCCATTGAAGTATGATAATGATAAAATTACATTTCCAAGCTGGTATTCCAAATTAAGTAAAATATAGGTTTATTGCAGCCATTTTCAGAGGAAAAAATTACTTTGGAGTAATGCTTTTAAACCAAAAATTCAACAGGACAAATTAATAACACCGTAGGCCTACACATTTTTTCTCTTGTTTTGCTCCTGTTATTACATACTCTTCATACAACCATGTTTTTGTGTGCAAAATAATGGTTGATGAATGGAATTAACTTTTTCATCTTAATCTGAGTTATCAACCTTTTATTTTTCTTTGTTCTCCTTGAAAAAGAATTGGGGGAAGGTATGAGAGAGAGAACAAAAAAAATGAACAGGGACTGATATATTATTTCTAAAACCACTCACCCTACATGCTGGACATCCCCCTACAACCACGACAGGCTGTGAATGTTGTACAACAATATTTGTTGATGACTGGGAGGATTGTTGATAAGATCCTGGGGGCATGCCTGGCCCAGGATATCCAGCCTGGGGAGGATATGCCCCCTTGTTGGGGTCATAGGCTCCAGGAGGTGCGTAATTTCCTGCCGGTGCTGATGGAGGAGGATAAGCCCCTGGTGGTGGTGGCTGGTAGGGTCCCACAGGAGGAGGATTCACTGTTCCATAAGTCTGTTGGTATGCTGCATCGGCGTATAGAAAGACAAGGGTTTGAGGTATAGTTTACAGTGTGTACAGAACTTTAAAAAAAATTGTGTTTTAAATTATGTTTTATGAAGTACCAGTATGCAAGTAACAGTGCGTACAGTGTACAGATTGTTGAGAGAATAAAGCTTTTTTATGAGTGAAAAATTTACGAAACAAGAAAAATAAGACATGATGTGTTCAGAAACACAGCTGGAAGAAAGATAGAACAGAAAAAAAACAGGGAAAGAGAACACAAAAGGACTGCTAAACTGCAGTATTTAACATTCCCTCCATCTTGATAGCCAAGGCAATGACAGTGTAGTGAGAAAGAAATTCAGCGCGACCATCTGGCTAGCACCTTAAAAGAGATGGTAACAATAAAAAAAAAAAGAAGAAACTCGTGCCACATGACAGAGAAACCAAGACAGGTCATGATTTGTTGTCATCTCCACAACTGATGCAGTTGACTATGCAGAAGGCTAAGAGAGAGGCAGGAGAGATGATAGGGCTCAAGAAACAAATAAAAAAAAGGTGCTGGACATCATTTTGCCATTGTAGTTGGTTGAGAAAGGGGTAAAGGGTGATGCTGCTTAGTAATCTTTACTAGTACTAGTATGATCTGACAGCTCCATTCAGTTTCCCCCATGGAAAAAGAAAGGAAAAAAATACCCTCACTAGTTTACGAGCAAAACGCAGGTTTTTATGTATGTTGAAAGGATTATGAGCTCTTTATCACAGTATCAATTTGAGACAGAAACGATTATCATTATACTGGACTATAAAAATTTTGTGCTCGTTTAGCAGTCACGTTTTCTATCATGATTGAGTCTGAAAGGGACCTTGTGTTTTTAACTTGTTGGGCTTTTTGGGGAGTGGTGTCACGAGTCTGTTTCGTAATTTATTTACCTGTGTGTGGAATTACCGGTACTTCTTTTGAGCATCACCAAAGATACTAGAACAAATAATCTTCTAGCATCTTTGGAACTTAATCACCATCTTGTATTAATTAACCATTCATCATATAAAATATAAATCCAGTACATTGTGGTCCAGATAACAGTTATTTTTTTATACTCACCTCCGCCAACAGGATATCCTTGCTGCTGCATACTTTCATTGTAAGTTGGAGGTGGGGGTGGAGGGTCGGACATTCTTGAATTTTCTGCAATAGATCAGGAAAGCTATTGACAGCCTTAAAAATATTTTTACAAATTTTACTTATTTTCATTATTTATTACTGATTCATTTGAAGAAGGCTTCTCATTATTTCACACGCACACACACACACACAAAATCAATCTTATGCATTTTATATAATAAACTGTGCTACTCAAGGCTATGATGTTTAAATTTAGTGAAACTTTAAAAAAATTAAAACTATTTCAGACTATTGCAGTACCTAGGAATGCCCATTTTCAATTGGCATTGTTGTCATGTGTAACCTTTTATCACTTTATTCATTTATAAGTCAAAATCTTTAGTTTGTCTTTTTTTCGGTGTACGTCAAGTAAATGTAAGCACAACTCTGATTGCATGTGTAGCCTGCCTTTTTTGAGTTTGAAAATAAATCAGGTTTATTCTGTATGGCAGAAAGCTGGAGGATACTGGAAAAACAAAGTTAGTGTTATTGACTAGAGTAGTCTAATGAATGTTGTGTTGGTTGTTGGCCATCATTATTCTTTTATTGTTTCTTGTTTAATTTTATGAAACAGACCGTATCACACTGACTTAGTATACATGTAGTGGGTTTTTTTTACCCTCGAAGAGCACTGGGTCACTATGTTGGCTTCTGGCAATGAAAAAATTTAGAATTTATAAAAATAATAAACATTACATTTCTATATATAGGTTTATGTGATGTGCTGTGCTTTGGGTATTTTTGCAGTATCGGAACCGTCTCGATTTGGATACTGAGATTATGGTTTTCGGGGGGTTTTCGGTCCGTTCTAAACGATTCTGATACTCATTTGCGTTGCAAATCATTTGTCCGATATAGATACCCACATTGATATTGGGGGTCTTTTGTTTTTCTTTCGTGATTTTGCGGACTGAACCCACCATTTCTCTTAACGCATCTGTGCAGAAGGAGTTCCTAAAGAAAAGTTTGCGCATGCGCAGACATACTCGTGGTATTTGCGCATGCACAGAATTGCGCGCCTTTTCAGAAACCACAGCCTTCAACTCGTCACTTTATGCGATTGCCCGATTTTTCGAGAACGACCAGGCAAGTTTAGCATTCTTGAGAGATCACAGTGTTTTGCCTCGAAGTGTGCTGTGTCTGAAGTGTGAAATTCAGTGTTCATTTCAGGTTATGGCAGCTTTCTAATTCCAAAGACGAAGAAGAGGAGGTACTATGACTTCAGTGTCAGTGGCAATAAAGGGACATTCCTCAACAGGACAACGATTCCCATGTTGGAAAATTGTGTTGTTCTGCAATCACTTCCTGAGCCCCCTTTGGGATCACAAAACTGTGCAGGAGAACCTGGACTTATCTGTGCACACGACTGTGGACTGGAGGTCGTTTTGTAGTGAGGTGTGCGAGGAGTGGCTTTCAAACTAGGGACCCATTGGAGGGCCTTGCGTCCAAGTGGAAATTGATGAAACCCTTCTCGTGCGTCGCAAATACGAAAACGGACGAAACCTCAGTCAAATTTGGGTGTTCGGGGGAATTGAGCACATCTCTAAACGCAACTTTGTCGTCGCGCTTACAGGATCGGACGAGAAACGCAACAAGCACACTCTTTTCCCCGTCATCCGAAAGTTTGTTCGACCAAGATCAGTCGTGTACAGCGACTCCTGGGCCCCCTACAGGGGCTGAGTGAGCACTACACTCACTTTATGATAAACCACACAGAGTGTTTCGTCGACCCCGACAACCCGAGTGTTCACACTCAAAACATTGAACGCTTGTGGCGAGATATAAAGGAGTGGGTAAAGTGGCCCGGCATCCGAGGGAAATTTCTGGAACAATACCTTACTCGATAGCTCTTGCTCTAAGAGTATGGTTTGCGACGGTTTTGATGGTCAAATTTGTTCATATCAGGCCAAAAAAATGGGAAAAACATTGATGGGTTAGGTAATGGGAGACGGTCTGTACTGCTATAATTACTGTGCTTTGTTTGTATAATGATATATATCTAATAACGATAACACCAGGAGACTGAAAAAATTATTAGGGTAAAAACAAAAAAGGGCTGTTAAAAATTAATTTTTTCAACTTGTAATCACCGTATGCAATGAAAAAATCTGAACAAAAAATAAAAGTAAAGTGTTGCCTTTTTAATTTAGGCCTAGATCTATTAACATCATAAGTCAAAGTAAGTTAACATCATGTTGGCTACTGTAGGACACAATTTAATAATATCCTTCCTAAATTTGTATCGATCTATATTCTAGATATAATATTAGTACTGATATAACTTTATGACTTGCATTGTCCACATTACTAGATCTAGATCTATTACATTCTAGATCTAGATTCCTAAGTAGGCAGTAGGGTTTTAGAACTTCAGTAGAAGTAGACAGACATCTAGATCTAGAATAGAAGTCAGTCAGTTTGACATTTTCAGGCCTGTTTTTATCTTTATCCAGGCAGATCGTGTTAGTGTTCAATTTCTTTAATCACTACGTAATTCTATCTATCTAGATCTACATTAGATGACATGGCTATATATTTAGAAATTTAGATTTAATCACTTGATGTCGTGCCGTTGTTCAGAGGAAATTACTGAAAGCTTGACATCTGTGTGTACTGTGGTGTGTAAAGTCTCAGACTCAGACCCAGTTGACCGTCTCACTCTCAGACTCCGCCTCTTGTTTTCTCACCTTAATTCCAATCCAGTCGATTTCGAACCACACAAAGCTTCAGTTGATGCTCAAAATTATTTCAGAAATGGAAGGGTTACTCCAACTCGCCGCACGTTATCGAACAATAGGCCTGTAGATCTATCACTGATAAAAGGTATTGCCTCAACACGAACCGATTGCAAACCGAATCATGTGATGGTGAACGAATGACAACAAAAATAAACCTCTCACCGGAAGTGGATAGCGTTCCAAAGCTCAGTTATCGTGTTGGTATCCAGTCTTGGATCTTGGCGTTAGTCAGTCATCATGTAGGCCTAGGCCTACTTACCAACTTAGCAGTCCCAAATACTCTAGTGCAATCACTTGCTAGATCTATGTGGGGGTAGCATGAACTAACATTCAGCATAGACAAAGAAACATAAATGACAACGTGAGGATGAAAACTGAATGGTAACAAGGAAGGAATCATTGGGCGAGGGGAATTTTGAAATAAACTGAATGAGGAAAAAAAAAGGATGCGAATTTATTAGCTTATTCTTTCCTCCGCACAGTTTGTAAGTGACCATCAGAAAAAGCGGTCGAATAGCTTGCTCGTTGATTTCATCTTTGGGTATAGATCTAGGCTTATCGTCGTTTTGAGAATGCTTGCAGTGTAGACATTTGTACTTTGTTGTACATCTGTATGTCATGTATTGCCTTTACGTGTATTTTGATTTCATGCACACATTTTACCTTTTTTCCCTTTTCTGTTTTTCCCCACCCCCTTTTTGTCCATCCATTCCCCCTATTATATCATTATAGTTTCGTGAAATGATCGTTTTATTTAGTATTGGAGTACAAGGTTTACATTGTATGTTATTTCTTGCCCAAAATAATTCAACATAAACAGGGGAGCTAATAGAAGCATGCCTTCGCGGACACTGCCGACGTGATACTATAGATCTAGTATCAACCAGGCAGTTGATCAGCACTCCATATTCATACTTTATCAAGCTCCGGAACCTCAAAATATCGTCGCGACATCAGACCTCACTGCATCAGGACTGGAAACCCGAAGTTAGAGGCAACAAGGAAGGGGGACAATTCAACAGCTCCGTCAACGATTTTGTTGACTCCACTGGCTGTTAGAGCAAACTCGTAAATTATTTTGAGAAAAGACAGAAAAACACATGGAAAACGGGAACAAATTAATAAAACACACGAAATGCGCATGTTTCCCTCCAAAAGCACACAAAGACATTAAAACCTGTAGACTTCGTTTAGAACATCTAGTTGCCTATTATTCAGGCATTAAGCTCTTTCTCTCCCCAACCCCCTTTACATTTCCTTCACGTTTCCTTTACCATAATTCATAATTCCTATTATACAACCTTTCTTCATAGATTGTCTAGCTAACTTTTTAGATTAAGACAACGCATCAGCAAAGTGGACCCATTGTACGAACCCATTTTTCTTCTTTTATTTTTTTTTCTTGCAACGTCTCATATTCTTTACCTTCTTCCCTGCGGATCTTTACTCCTCTTTTTCTGCTGTACATGTACTATTTACTACCTTTCCCATTTGATGCGTGTGTTTTTCGTGTCCTTGAACACCGGAATGTCGATAAGTTTATTCCCGTCCTGTGACATCCGTTAATTTCTTTTCTTTGTTTGATTTTGTTGTGAAAGCATCACCCTTTTTTGTATCTTTCACTACTTGACAATACATAATAGACTTCGGGAACATCTTTTCACCAAACTAGAAATCGGTGAAACACCACTGTGCCCATGTGGCACTAGTCCACAGAATGCCACCCACGTTCTCCAGATCATGCCCACTGTACACAGCAAAAAAAAGAAGAAGCAGCAAATGGCCGTTAGAGACCAGTATCAGCACAAAGCTGTATGGAACTACAGAGAACTGTGGACTTTATCGCCGACATCCAGAACCTACTCATCAGAGGGAACGAAGAAGAAGAAAAAGAAGAAGAAGAAGAAAAAGAAGAAGAAGAAGAAGAAGAAGAAGAAGAAGAAGAAGAAGAAGAAGAAGAAGAAG
>JBDFRD010352378.1:0-10075 GCA_039654405.1 Bullina lineata | reverse complement strand
GCTCTATGGGCCTCGAGGCCTTGAAGGAACAGCCCGGGATAAGCTCCGGCTCTATGGGCCTCGAGGCCTTGAAGGAAGCTTTGATGGGGTCGCATCGTCTGATATGTCAACATGGTTACCCTTGATGTGTGGCACGGTGGCCGAGTGGTTAGAGCATTAGACTCCTAATCCAAGGATCCAGGATTTGAATCCAGTGTTCTGTCCTTGGGAAAGACACTTTACACCAGTTTTCCTCTCCCCACCCAGGTGCGAATTGGGTACCGGCATATTCTGTTTGGGAAGTAAGCCTACGACAGACTAGCGTCCTGTCTAGGAGATGAAGTAAAAATCATCTGTTCCGCTTTATACTACCGAAACTGGGATAAGCTCCGGCTCTATGGGTCTCATTGACCATAAGGAACTTTACCTACATACGAATCTACAACATACTAAAGTCCTTTGTAGGCTTTGTGCTACTGAAATCAGGATAAGCTCCGACTCTATGAGCCTCAGGTCATGAAGAAACTTTTAACACTTGATCAGAAGACCAGACAGTTTTGACTTTTCTCTCGTGTCCTGCAGGGACGTCGCTGCCCGTGTCCACTACTTCATTGAGCCAGAGAGCTGGGACACTCCAGTGGTCCGACTACTGGACAGTGGTCAGCTGAGGTCCGGTCCCATCCCTGGCAGTGCTGTTCTCAGACTGGTGGCAGAGGAGGAGTTTGGACTCAACCAGAGCCTGGTCATTCTGGTGAAGGTGAGAAATTGTTTGGCCATCTGTGATCAGACTAGTGAAGATAGAAATTCTTTCTTTTGTTCTACTGCTGGTATCCATCCCAATAGGGGTCTCAGACATGCCAACATTACAGGTTCGCCGTCAGAAATGATGGTTTACGGGTAATTATGGCCAAATTATGACGAGGACGCAATGAATATGTCCTTTTAAATCTCATTGCGGTTGCGTTCTTCGTTCTCTGGCGTTATCCTTGTACGTGGTAAAATGACTCTTTTGGGTCCTTATTTTACTGTGAGTTCAGCTCATGATTACTCCAAGCCTCAAATGGGGTTGGCATGTCTGGCGTCTCCCGGAGGAATAATTGGCTGTCTGTGGTCAGACTGGTGAAGGTGAGAAATTCTTTCTTTTGTTCTACTGATGTTACCCCAATGAGTGTCTCAGAGAGGAACCGATTAGTACGCTGTGATATGTGTTTAAAACATTCTTTAGAATAAGTACATGATACGGATTGTGCCAATTATTTTATTCCTCTCAACTTCACCGACACATGTAACAAAAACACACGTATTTTCTCTGTAATCCAAGGTGAAACCAGTGTCCTTCCTCATGATCAACGCAGACACGCCCATCCACACGTCCTCCAATCACCTGCCTGTCGTTCCCATCGGTGCCACCCTCCAGTTTTCTGTGAGTTACCATGACGATGTTGGGGATGAGTTCTACGCTACAAACACTCAGCTTGGAATCAGGTGCAGCAGGTGAGAGCAGATGGAGAATTGGAATCAGTTTTTGTTGTTGTTTTGGGCAGTGGAATCCAAAACTTATATCTGGAAGGAAGAAGTATTTAAATCTATGTTCACAGAAAGCATATTTAAAAATTTAGTCATGATCAGTTTGATAAGACTGTTAGAAGCTGACTAATGCTAATGATTGTAATAATTATAATATTACTGATTTTAGAGGCTGAATTATTTTAAAGAAAAAGGCTGTTGAATCTGTTGAATCAAAATGTTGTGCTGTTTATTAAAGGCATACTTCAGTAGCTTGTGTAAATAAAAATATATTTCTGTGTTGCTTGTTTTTAGTGTAATCGTATCTTGTCACTGAAAGCAGTTAAACACAAAATGTCAACTTAAGAAAAAGAAAGTCTTTTTTTTAATTGTTGCCCTTTGAGTCATACAGTGCTTTTCTTTTCCCTGAAACTCAGACCTCCATATAATAAGCCGTCATTAATCATTGAAGACAGTGATATGGGTGAACACTGAAAGTATTTAAGAAATGCGTAATAAGTCATTAGTGTGAATGTTAAGTACTCAGGATGCATACTAAACACTTTTTCATTATTATTATTCGTTGTCAAGCTTTCTATGACATTTACTCAAATAAAACATGTGCAAACTGATTTCCCAGGTACGACCTTCTCCATGTCTCCAATGGAGGTGACAACGACACTCTAATAGTTCGAGCAGCTGAGATCGGTAGTACAATACTGAAGGTGTGTACAGCCTACAGTATGATTCCTTAGTTGGGAGGTTGTCATTGGGGAATTAACTCTTTGACAAAAAGAAATGTGGATTAGAAAAGGAAATGCTTGTATTAATGCAAATGTTGTTTTATTTATTTTTGTTCTGTTTTTCTAAACTATTTTTGAAGTGATCATGTCTCATTCTTCTCAAAACATGGACACCAAGAGACATGAAGCAAACAATGAAATCTGTCTCACCGTCCAAAAGATGGTGTGCAAATAAAAATTGTGGAGAATCATGAGCTAATCTGTTATCATATCACTACGTGTGCCAAGTACAACTACAGCTAACTATTTCTGCACCACCACCACCACCACCACCACCACCATCCCCTCCCCTTGCAGGTGTGGGACAAGAAGAATCCCTCCATGGCAGACTACATCAACATTCCCGTGGGCTACGCCATCGAACCGACCCAGGCTGTCATCACACTGGGCTCCCTCGTATGTTTCAGTTCTCCAGTCGTCACTGAATCAGGTTGGGAAGCATTCACCTTTTTCAAATGTTTTCTAGTATTAATTTTACAATTGCATGCACTTGTAATCATGTGAAGAAACTCTGATGTATAATAATATGTTTTTCTTCCATTTATTTGCCTTTATTTTTGTTAAACGGACTCAGCTTGCTTTAAGTGGGATCAGCTTTCTTAAAAAGTAGAACTTGACTCTCCCTTGTTCGATAAAGCCGTAAATAGCAAAGTGTAGTGAAGAAAGGAAGAAAAGAAGTAGAAGAAAATTCAAAGGAAGCCGTAGAAAGTAAAAGAAATTGGTTTTAAATGACTAGAAATTTTTCATCAAATCAGCTTGATGGCAATCAATCACTTTCTATACCCACCCACCTACAACTCAAAAAAGTAACAGTAAGGTGGAATGCTTCCAATGATAAGAACGTCACAAAACAAAACAACATCGAGACGTATCGACAATTACTGTCTTCTAAGTGAAACAAAAACCACAACAATTACATGAAGAGATGACCCATTATAGTGGGAGACAAAGAAAGAGAAAAAGAAAAAGAAGAGAAAAAAGAAACAAGAAAAGAGAAGTAACTTTGCTGAAAAGGCATCAAGGAGGTGCATTGACTCAAGTAGCCACTGAATCAGCCTAGTAGTCAGTGTGTGTGAGAAGTGACATAGTACACCCATCTACACCCTCCCTTCTTAAACACACATGCGGGCATGCACACACACATACACACTATTGTCTAACCACTACTTCCTCTGACTGTCCCCTGCAGGCAACCCAGGTCAGTGGCAGTCCAAGTCCAGGCCCATCCAGATTGACCAGTTCACCGGAGTGGCCACTGCCTCCGCTGTGGGCAAGTCTGTCATTGTGTACAGCTTCTCTCCCCTTACCTCCACGAAGACAGAGGTGAGAAACTGCAGACAAAGCAGGACAATGGCTGCTGGCAGGTGTTTCAACTCAAGCGATAATAATAATATTTATAGACTGTCTAGTCATTTGGGTGGCACGGTGGCTGAATGGTTAGAGCGTTGGACTCCTAATCCAAGGATCCAGGGTTCGATTCCCAGAAGGTGACCGTGTTGTGTCCTTGGTAAAGACACTTTACACCATTTTTCCTCTCCCCACCCAGGTGCGAATTGGGTACTGGCATATTCTGCTGGGGAAGTAAACCTGCGACAGACCAGCGTCCTGTCTAGGACATGAAGTAAAACTCATCTGTTCCACTTCACACTACCGAAACCGGGATAAGCTCCGGCTCTATGGGCCTCCTAGGCCTTGAAGGAACTTACTACTCTAGTCATTTGGTTCTTAACTCCAGGATGTAAATTATTGAGCTACGTTGGTTAGTAACCATCTGTTATCTTGTAATCTCTGCAGGGTGCATTATTTTATATTTTTAAGAAATTTAATTTAATTTTTGTTTTCGTGGGCCATCAGTGTCGTGATCAGGCCCACAGAGGACGTGATGTTTTTTTGTCTAATGGCCAAATTAATGTAAATATTAATATGTGGTGCACCCTCAAACTCACACTCTTGTGTCTCGTCTAAATCTACTTTTTACATCACATTCTCTCGTCCGGTAACTAGCTGCTCTTGGTGATAAAAGGTTATAATTCAATCCACTGCTTTTTGTATTTATTATTTGTTGGTCTCATGCTAAAAGTCAAATTTTTTTAACAATATTATTTACAATCCCTAAGACAAAATGAGATAACACTTGGGCAATACCTTTTATCGAACATCTGCAGGTCTGCAGGGAAGGACTCTCCAAGAAGAGCATATTGAGTTAGCATTAGACTAACAAAATACTTCATTCTATTCTTCCTCTCCGTAATGTCTTATGTTTCTACAATATTGTGTCTGTACTCTGGTACATTCTCTCCCTTATAAGCTTGATTCAATGTGTGTTTATGTGATCATGGAATTGATAAACGTGTAGATTAATGATACAAGTCTACATACAGTAGAAAGAGATGAAGCTGAGGAATGGTTCTGTCCCTCCAGGTGACGGTGGAAGCCATCGAGACGCTGAGTGTGTCCCCAGGTGTGAGCTTCCTGTCCAACACACCTGGCCAGGGCAAGGACCCTTTCTTTGCTGTGACATTCCGGGAAGGAGGAAACGTTCTCGGTGAGTTGTCTCTTATACTTTTCACTGTTCAAGACCTGCCAAGTATCCTGATTTTGTCGGGATTATCCCGATTTGAGACTACGGGTCCCGATATCCCGAAAACATCAACATTTTCCCGAGTTTTCGAGCCCCAGAGCCGCGGAGACACTAATTAATCAATGAACAACTTTCAGCCAGATTGGGTTCACCAGATCTCCACAATTTCAGCTTTATTTTGTGTGTGTTGTGTGTGTCAAAGATATTAACACAGAACAGTTATGTCTTGGTGTGTGTTGGTTATCTGACAAAGCTTTGAGTGCAAGCTAGTGAGGAAGTTGCTGCATTGGCTCCACTCAAACCAGCCAGTAAAGACAACAAAGACTTCTTGTACATGTGTAAATAGTTTGGATGAGGACATCTATTGTTTTGTTTTTCTCCATATATATTTTTTCTTCTTTCGATACGCTCGTTCAAAATTATCCCTATTTGTGAATTCACAAAGTTGGCAGCTCTGCTGTTTTCTGGTCATTGTAAAGAAAACAAAAGGAAAATATATTGTAGGGATGTCACTGTCAGTTCAGGTTTTTGGGTCCGAACAACAAAAAATTATAGTGTGATACATTATAAATGTCATATCCTTTCTTTGCTGCATATTACATTTATTACAAGTTATTTGTTATGTTGTGGTTTGGATTCATTACACAAGTTTATCGCCATAGTTTTCAATAATTTGATGTATTGGAAAGGTTATATTAAATTAATCCATCTTATTTACACCTTTGATCAAGTATAGAGTATCTTTGAAGATCATCTTTACCTTTATCATAGTTTCTAAATGCTTATGTGTATAATTTGCTTGAAAGTTGTCATACACGAGTATGTGGCAAAGCCTGTGGTTCGAACGCCAATCTTCCAGGAGTGATGATTCATAAATCATTAAGTTTCAGGGCGCTAGCTTCTGGCAACGCATCGGACATATAATCGGTGCATAGTGTATGTACTATGTAACAGTCTTCCTGTCCATCATCAGGTACCAACTGCAGCTCTGTGATAATTCAGCACGAGTCCTCGCCTTCCTACATCCCCTACCAGTGCCACCTGGAGCTGACACAGAGGAAATCTGACATCAGCATCTCAGACCTTTTTGTGGCCAAGCCTTACTTTGATGTGGAGAAAGGTAACACTTAGACGCTTTTCCTCTTCAACAATTTGACAGACATGCCAACTTTACGGGTTCGCCATAAAAAAATTACGGTTTACTGGCAATTACGGCCAAAATTTGGCGATGATATATGCTTTTAAATCTCATTGCTGTTGCGTTCTTCGTTCTCTGATGTTATCCTTGTATATATGGTAAAATTAGTCTTTTGGGTCCTCACTTTACTGAGAGTTTAGCTCGTGATTATTCCAAGTCTCAAATGGGGTTGGCATGTCTGATTTGACTGCTGCATTGTGCTATAAATGTGTTAAACAACCTATGAAACTTTTGTTTAAAAACAACAATTAAAAATAATTAATACTGAGACATTGTGAGAATTTGATATTGTAGACCTCAAACTTTACCAAAATGGCTGAATGTTGATGAATGAGTGAAATTAAATGTTTCATCTTTCACCTGCCTCATATATGTGTGAAGATTAGGCTGACTACACCCTTTACCTAGCTTGTTAACTGTGGACATCTGGACATAGTTATAAGGCCAAAGCTTGTCCAGCGACATTCCTGCTAGCTTTATTGGCTTTATTAACTCTTTGGGTACCAGATATGAACTCTTTGGGTACCAGATATGTTACTGATTCATACAAGATTGTTTACGTGACACTCTGGATGATTTCTAGTGATTTAATATAAATACGAACACTAACCCAACTATCAGTGTGGTCGGAGTTGAATTTCTCTTCTGTTGTACACGACTTATTCCTGAGTTGTTGTGTCTGTCCCAGGACTGCACGGCTGCCAGGTGAGCCAGGTGGGTGCTGATGTACCAAACCAGCGCACCGCTACCCTCGATGGAGACATTCTTCTGTCTGCGCATGTACCTGCTTCACTGGGCCAGCCTGAGGTGAATTCTCTGCCCCTGACTTTGGAATTTCTGCCTGCGTTCTACATACACAACACAGAGATCCACCTGACGACTGCCTCTCCTCTCTCCACCCTCAGGGTGTCTTCTACCTCCAAAGTACTGAAGGAATTACAGGTGAGTTCCGACTGTCCTGTTTCCCTCCTCCTACTCCTACTCTTTCCTCTGCTGACAGCAATTGCAGTGAAGCTACACAGAAAATATGCGGTGCGATGGCCGAAAGGTTAGAGCGTTGGACTCCTAATCCAAGGGTCCAGGGTTCGAATCCGTTTTTCCTGTCCCCCACCCAGGTGCGAATGGGGTACCGGCATATTCTGCTGGGGAAGTAAATCAACGACAGACTAGTGTCCTGTCTAGGAGATGATGTAAAAATCATCTGTTCTGCTTCACGCTACTGAAACCAGGATAAGCTCTGGCTCTATGGGTCTCGTGGCCTTGAAGGAACTTTACTTATACAGAAACCTGGGATATCTACAGACAAGGACGCATACATTGAGAGAACAGGACGGGCAGTGTCACTGAAAAAAAAAAAAGAAACTTTTGGAATAGGTCCATGTCAGACTTGCAGCCTTTGTGGAACCAGCAATTTGTTGTTGTCACCTTCAGTGCTTGTGTCTGAATCTATAGATTTCTGTGTGGCTCTGTATATTTGTACTTGTAATTTTTTACCTTTTCATGAATCTCTTATTAATTTTATTTAAATCTATAATTTATTGATGAATTACCTGTTGTGAACTTCTTCTTACTTGTGTCTGAAGTATAACTTACATATGGAGATTATTCCTTGTATCTGAATCTAGAACAATGGACGTTGTGTCTGAATCTACTAAACATGTGATTTGTCAGTTAAGCTGTTATCGAAAGCTGTACTTCAACCCATAAATTATCAAGGAAATTCTAATCATATCAAATGCTGTAATGAAATCCTGCTTGTTTATCATGTTGATTATTTAAGGGGGCAGCATAGCTCAGTCAGTAAGACGTTCACTTTCTGAGCACATGGGTCCAAGTTTGTGGCAGGATTTTTTTTCTGCAAACTTGTTGATCTTTAGTCACCCCTGGCTCCAACTGGGTAGTGCGGAGTCTGAATGCCAAGCTCTATTGGAGACAAGCTATAAAATCCTGTGTGTACGTTACGCATGTTAAAGATCCATTGACAATCTAAAATCGTACAAGAGTAGGGCAAGTGTCGTTGTCCTGGCAAAATCTCTAAATTTTACAATTCTACCCATGAACGTCTCACTCTCTATCTAGACTGCAGGTCAGGCTAGTTCCAAACGTATTGACCATTGTCTTTCCTTTGGAATAAAACTGGTATGACCGAGAAAGGAACAGCCTCTGGGCAAAGCGTTGTTTCTAAGTAATAGGTTGCCCAGGCAAAGCAGCAATATAGCTGCTTCATTCTTCTGTGAAAGACAGAAAGAGACATACATATTTAAGATATCAGTGAGGTTCTTATTACTTTTGTCAGACCAATGATTCAGATTTCTTGCAGTGACTACTAGTAAACACATTTTTGTTCATTGTTTCATGGTTGAATCTCTTTGAAACCAGGTGACAGGAAGTGACAGCATCGTCCTGCAGGTGTTGACCCCAGAGTCAGACCCCCAGTCTCCGTCCGTCATCCTGTACCCAATCAAACTCCTGGAATCCCTCACTCTGTGGGAGAGGGAGCAGCATGACTTGGCGGTGGAGGTAGTGCATGTGCGTACTGGGTTCAAGGTTCGAGTGCCAGTGTTTGTGATGCTTATCGGTCAGGAGCCTGACAGAGCCAGTGAGTTGGGTTATAAGATAAGATAAGATAACATAACATAAGCAGACCTGCCAACAGTCGCTATTTTTCTGGGATTGTCCCGGATCGGACATTCAAGTTAAACCCTCATAGTAAGGGCTAAAAGTGACCGGATTTGTGACTTTTCAGGTTTTGCAGTGATTATAAGTAATTTGCGTTTACCGCCCACCTCGCATTTCCTTTTTTTTTTATTGTATTTCACCCACAGCTAACATCATAGGAACTGAAAGAAAGCTATAAAATATATTTCCAACCATGTGTGTTTGTGTGCGCATAACATTCCCTCTCTCCGAGTATTGTGTCCCTGGTTTGATTTTTCAAACGTTGGCAGGTCTGTATAAGATAAAATTATGTATAAGGTATAATAATACTAGATCTAGTTATGTACATTTCTATACAAGAAGTGCCAGAGGGTTTTTTAGTTGTTTTTTTTTTTAATTTGTTACTTATGATAATGTGATCTGGAAACTATGTATAAAACAGGGCATTACATGTTATCTTACAGTGATTCTCCTACTTAATAAGGAAACTATAAGGATTATTTCTAATTTTATATTCGTACTCAAAAAAGAAAAAAAAAACGTTCTAAAAATTGAGTGTCCTTTATTATTGCAGAACATAACTATTGACGTAATACACAACATTCCATTCACCCTAGAGAGCACCACTTACAGTTTATGTAGACAAAGATTACTCAAATTATCTCCCTTTGTCCCAGGTCTTCGCACCGGTCGCCAGGAGCTGAACTGGGCTCACCTTCTCACCCCCTCCACCAACAGCTACCAGTCCTGGTTTGTCATCTGCTTCATCATGCTCATAACGGCAGCGGCAGTTTTAGTTGGTAAGTTTTGGCAGTTTTAGGTTGGTAAGTTTTGGTAGTTTTAGTTGGTAAGTTTTGGCAGTTTTAGGTTGGTAAGTTTTGGCAGTTTTAGGTTGGTAAGTTTTGGCAGTTTTAGGTTGGTAAGTTTTGGCAGTTTTAGTTGGTAAGTTTTGGCAGTTTTAGTTGGTAAGTTTTGGCAGTTTTAGGTTGGTAAGTTTTGGCAGTTTTAGTTGGTAAGTTTTGGCAGTTTTAGGTTGGTAAGTTTTGGCAGTTTTAGGTTGGTAAGTTGACAGTTTAGGTTGTTAGGTGATTCATTGCTATTAATTTACTAAAGTTTTGTCTGGTATAATGAGAAAAGAAAGATGCTTTTTCTGTAAAAACAACTTAAAGTTGATCAGCTGTAACTTATAGTCTTAACAGTAACGTTGCCTGATACTTTATTGGCAATTGATAACTGCAGATTTATTTTGTTTGCTTCTTGATCATTTATTGGAGCGGTGGCCGAATGCTCAGAGTGTTGGACTCCTAATACAAGGGTTCAGGGTTCGAATCCGGGAGGTGGCTGTGTTGT
>JBDFRD010352267.1:0-10076 GCA_039654405.1 Bullina lineata | reverse complement strand
AAAAGAGGTTCCAGTTCTCATCGTAACCCCCCCCCCCCCGCACTTTTCCTCCCCTTTTTTTTCCCTAAAAATGTCCCCTTGAAGAAACAAAAAGTTCCTCTTCTCATCTTAAATCCCCTCCCCTATTTTTCCTCCCACTTTTTTTTCCTAAAAATATCCCCCTGAAGAAACAAAAACAAAACAAAAATCCAAAAAAGTAAGTTCCTATTCTCATCTTAATCCCCCCCAAGCAAACCCACAAATCAAGCAAATGAAACAAAAAAAAAGGTAATACCGCTCCATCCCTCATCGTTGTTTGAGGCTGGGTGCCGACACCTGCATAAGGGGAGGACCCATGTCCGCCACTCAGACCCCTAGCTGCAGGTAGGTCTGCCCCCCAGCGCTGCCCAGCCCGCCCGCCGCTCGTGGCGTCACGCACACCTCAAGCCACCTGGACGCGTGGGGGCCGCGCCTCGGGGTGCGCGCGCTGATTCGCGTGCGTTCTCGCTTGCGTCTGCGTGTGTTTGTGCGTGTGGCTTCGCCTACGTCGTGTGTGTCTGCGTGTTTGCATTAGCCACCTGAGTCTGAAGGCGCTTGGGCGACTCTCAAACGTTCGCTCGGATTCTTCTTCTTCTTCTTCTTCTTCTCTCCCCTGGGAAGTGCTAGAGGGGGAGCCCCCTACGAGGAACAGCGCTCTCTCGCTTTGCCTCACGGTCTGAAGCTGTGGAGAGCGCCCTCGCGTGAACTAGTCTCCGCTCCCCCTCCCTCTCCACTCTCTCTTTCTCTTTCTCTCCTTTTCTTCTCTCCCTTCCCTTCCTCCTTCCTTCCTTTCATCGCATCGCCGAAGACTTGGCCCCTCTTCCTCCCGCCGATCACAAACAGAAAGAGAGCGAGAGAGCGATCTGACGAGGGCCCGACGTGTGGACAGTACAGCAATCTGGACTCCGAGCCGTGCGGTCAGACGAGCCACAATCCGAATCAACGCCGCACGCAGAAAAATACTGAACAAAAAAAACCTGGAAGAACGAGAACTCTTCATTTCTGACCCCGCGGGAATCGGCGAGTGACGGGACTTGAGGAGTTTGTGGTACTTCTTTCTTGGGAGTTGGAGACGCATGATCTCAGTCGAAATTGTGGGCATCGTTTGAATTGGGACAAAATTATACGACCACTAAGGAAAGAGTGAAAGCCGGTGTTTTTCTAAAACGGATTGCTTATGGAATTATTAACCACCAAAAGGTTTGTAGATCCTCTTTAGCGTATGGGCACATCGCAATGTTTGTGTTCAGTTTTGCTGTGGTTCTGTGTCGTCTTCATCTTATGATTGTGCGTCCTTATTAGTTTTCACTTATTAATTGTTGAAGCTTGTTGCTTTACCTTATGGTGCTTGTGCTCTTGATATTCTAAATACGGCCTTATTTATTCCTTTAGCTTTTTTGATGATAGCAGTTCATTTTCCTTGACGGCTGTATGAAAGCAGGTGTGCGCTTTCTAAACTTGTTTCCACTTCTGGTTTTGTTGTTGTTGTTGTTGTTGTTGTTGTTGTTGTTGTTCTTCTTCTTCTTCTTCTTCTTCTTCTTCTTCTTGTTCTTCTTTTCTTCTTCTCCTTCTTCTTCTTCTTCTTCTTCTTCTTCTTCTCCTTCTACTTTGTTCTATTTATTTTATCACTACTATTATTATTACCGTTATTGTTATTGTTGTTGTGTTGGCGCCGTCTGTCTTCATCATCAAAATTCTACTCATGTTTGTGAACATACCAGACGTGTAAGAATCAATTCACATGTATGGAAAGTTTGACGAAGACATATTGGTGAACATAGAATGCAAACTGGAAATGTATTGAACCTTGCTTGCAGGGCGCAAATTTAAGAAGAAAGAAAACCTGATTCGATTGTTGAGGCCCTATGTCTAATCAGTATAACCGCCCCTGGCTCGTCATCTATTATTTACGTCCACTCTTTCCTTGTTGTTCTCAAGTCTCTGTTTTCTTATCGATTATCGTTTCCTTGTGTAACTACTGGGAAGAATTCGTGTTTGCGAAAGGATAGATCTGGTTTAGAGGAAAATGAGGGACATGAATGAGCTTGAAATTATTATTTTCTTTTCATGTCTAAAAAATATACGGATTTATCCTCAAAAAGAAAAAAAACCGATGTGGAAATAAATGTATCTAATTAATTAAGTATTAGGTGCCCAATAACTACAGATCGATGGCAAACTAATGAACAGTCAGATAGACAGGCAAACAGACAAACAGATGCCAACCTCATTTTTATTTATTTCGTGCGTTTAATTGAAAACAAGTCATTCAGTCCTCTGTCAGTTTTTATCAGTTACCATCAAGAGAACTCTATCACATTTTAAAACCATGAAAACATGTCGGTAAACATCGGCCACGAGTAATTGTTTTCTGTCCGCTCACTGCACACAGTTTTCACCTACGGAACTCATGTTCTGAGTTATCTCCACCTACTCCACAGACGCAAGTTTCAGGTGTACGAGAGCGGGAAGTTCGGTTTCATTGCTTTCTCTTTGTTTTTTATTTTATGTTTTCGGGGAGGGAGTGGGGGGATGAATAGGGTTTAACTATGGAAGTAAAGTTTCTTCAAGGCCAATGAGGCCCATAAAGCAGGAGCTTATTCCGGTTTCGGAAGCGTGAAGCGGAACAGATGATTTTTACATAATTTCCTCGACAGGACGCCAGTCTGTCGAAAGCTTACTTCCCCAGCAAATGCCGGTTCCCAATTCACACCTGGGCGGGGAGAGGAAAATGGTGTAAAGTGTCTTTCCCAAGGACACAACATGACAACTCCCGGATTTGAATCCCGAATCGTTGGATTAGGAGTCCAACGTTCTAACCATTCGGCCACCGCGCCACATTTAACTACGGAAAACCCCGTTTAATTGCATTGTCCATGAGAAAAAAACCGGAGCAAAACTGACCGGAGTGTGTGCGCTTGGTTCAGTAACTCAGAATCTGTCACTGGTGCCCTGGGCGTTGGCTGTGTGCTGTCCTCGTTCTAGGAAGCTCGAGGAAATTATGGAAACAGACTTGTGGATTCCGTACAGATTATTACATGATTGCTTCGAGTTATGTTCTCGTTTTTGGAAACGAATGAGGATATTTATACGCCTGGCTGCACCAGAAATACGTCTAGCGGTTCGAGCACAAGCACTTTGAAACTTTGTTTTCTGGAGCACAGACCAAGCCAGTAGAGATTTATTGCTGTTTCATGGAGATATCGTGTATCGCTGAAAATGATCTGAGGGAAAATGTGGGGCAGAAATTATGCTGAAGCAGTTCCACAATTACGTTATGGAAAAATAATTCTGAAAGAGAATGCGAACCTTATGTAAAATCTTGGCCGCGAAAATTGACCGGAAAGAAGTTAGCAGGATTCTGTGCCATGGACGCGTGGGAGGAGGTACAAACAAAGACATGTTTGTCAATAACTTAATTTATTTTGTAGGGAAAAGTTGAATCAACATAATTACACTCAGTGAAACTTCATATTGTTTAACTTATTCAACAAAAATATACTGAATTTGTGAAACATATTATTCATACAGTTTAAATATAAAATGCTTGTCCCGGCAACGTGGTCTTGGCAGACTGTATAGACTTTTTATTCTCCCATGCGAAATAGGTTCCAGCGTATTAGTGGCACGGTGGCCGAAATGGACTCCTAATTCAAGGGTCCAGAGTTTGAATCCTGGAGGTGACCGTTTTGAGTCTTTGGTAAAGACACTTTACACCCTACCCAGGTACGAATTAGGTACCGGCATATTATGTTGGGGAAGTAAGTCTACGACAGACTAGCGTCCTGTCTAGGAGATGATGTAAAAATAATCTGTTCCGCTTCACGCTACCGAAACTTGGATAAGCTCCTGCTCTATGGGCCTCACGGGCCTTAAAGGAACTTTACTTTACTTGTTTTTATTCTGCTGGGAAAGTAAACTTAGAACATGCAATGAGTATCCTTTCCAGGAGCTGATCTAGTTCCATCCCGGATCAGCAGCTACTCGTTGAGTCCTGCGGATTTGATTTTCAGGCCTACTTGTTGTTGAAGACACCAAGATAATCAGCATCAAGGCTCTTCGAATTTTGACATTTTTGGTCCGATAGAGATAAAGTACCGTGGATCCTTCTGATAGTTTGAATGAAGCGATGACGCTCGTAATTTGGCACTAAAACTTATTATAATTTAAGTTCTTTGAAGTCATGCAGCCAGTTCTTGCAGGAGATCATTTTGGGGGGCAAGCAGCTCCACGGTGACTGTTGAATTTCATAATGTGAGTAACAAGAAATGTTTGAAAATAAACCGTCTACCATATGGATACGTTGACTCAGTCATAAAACAGAACACGACAATGGCAAAGAAGAGAAAAACGAAGAAGAACAATAATAATAAGAAGAAGAACAATAATAACAACAACAACAACAACAACAACAACAAGGAAGAGGTTGGGGAGGAGGAAGAGGTGCAACATCAACAAATCATAATATTATTATTAAATTCATCAAGGCTCATATTTTACTCAGATTACTACACGACTATTTTGCATTCAAACGTCCAAAACTAGAAATACTACTTTCTGCTATAGCCATACGCGTCAAGCTGGGCCCAAGCCTCATATTCCCATGTTGCCACTCGGGGGGCCAAGATTTTGTCTGCCCCCAAGCCTCAAGCTTTTCCCACGCCCCTGCCTTAACACCCCCCTCCCCAGACACACGCTTTGCCCTTCCTGGCTCCCCTTTCCTCCCTCTTTTCTCCCCAAATCCAGGATTGGTCTTTAATGGGCAGCACGCTTACAAGGGCGAGTCGGGGTAAAGAGCCGTGGGCTAATTCACATTCCTGCCTGTCGCTTCTGATTAGTTTTCATCTAGTCCGTGCGTTTCAGCCAATCACCGCACAGCTTCTTCAGGGGAGACAATAAATACTTTCTGCTTTTGTTTCGTGGCTTGTTTCCTCCTCATTTTTTTCCTCTCCGCTTGTTTCACGTCTCTTTTCACCTTTACCGCTTCTTCCTGTTTTTCCACCACTTTGTTTTTCCCCATTTTTCTTCTGCCTAATTTTGTTTGCAGGAGGCTGCCTGTTATTCTTGTTTCCGTTAAAGGGAAATAATGCGAACATTTTCAGTGCGCTGACCTTTGCTAGTCTAAGCTAGGCGTCATGCTTCGATGCTGGTCACCACAATGGTTTTCTCCGACCCATTGATTTCACTGCCATTGCTCAAAGAAGGACATTTTGGACTCTTTAATATTTAATGATGTCTTTTCATAACCAAAATGAACAGTCGTGCTTCTCCATTGTTGTCGATTATCAGAACACGAAACATGTAAGTTTCAAAGACTTCGAAAAGAATCGAAATTGAACATTGTATTGTTACCACGAGCAAAGGGTTTGCTCTTTGTATTAATGCATGCAATATGTTCCTCGGTCGTTTTGCAACCTGCTTAGTCTGAAGAACACAAAAAGATAAATGCTAGCTAGATCCATTGTGATCAAAACTGTATTGTGTGGCTTAAAATGCTATGTCGATATACACAGTTCAAGTCTATAATAAAACAGTCTGTGATCATGCCAAGCTCCAGGAACAGACATTTAAATCGATTTGAAACGCTGTGCTTGTCTCTATTGCGCAACTGGTTACAATCTCAATGTCTTGACTTCGGTCATCTTACCGTATAATCAGTAGGCTTACACCAATTAGCCCAATTCCTGTAGCACACTTTCAAGTTTTCACTTTCGTACCTTCTCCAGCCCTGACACAATTAACTCACTTCTACCCACGCACGACAGAAAGCATTCTGTTTCTGCTGCAAAACTGGAGGTAACAGTACGTGCCACAAAAAAAGCTCATAAATAAACCGTGCTATCCACGAAATGGTAGTCTCATGTGGACATACCTTAGGAATTGGTACAAGCAAAGTTTTTCGTACTTCAGCAAAATTGTCTTTTCTTTTTCTTTCTTTCTTTTTTTTTGCCCCCTCCGGAGACTCATTTTAACGAGGAGTTCAAGATGGGATACATACGTCTTTTTCTTCTTCTTTTTTTTTTTTTTACTATGCTTGATATTTGTGAATGCGAGTCGAGGTTTGTCTTGGAACGTAGCTCAGACACAGAGACACTTTGTTGATGTGTTTTTCTTTCGGCTTCAACAATTAAGAACATGTTTTATTCATTTCGTTATAAAAAGCCTCTTTCCTATTTTCAAAAATCTTCTCTCTTTGTCAAAAATCATAAACCATACAGCTCTAAGCTGTTCACCTTGTTGAAAAGTGAATACGGGGTAAATATAGAATCTATAATAATATAAAACATCTGCCAATAACTTGGAACGTGACAGAATTTCCTGTGTTAGCTCTATGGAATCCTACGTTATTAATAAGCACGCCCGATCTAATGAACTCCTATAGATTAATTAATCATTGCTTCAAAAAGTAAAACATGAATCCAACCAGAATATCTTCTTGAGCAAATCAATAGGAAACATCAGACCCGTTCTTATTTTGACAGAAACGTTATAATCAGTTTGCTCGGCATACAATAATTTCCACAGGATTCGTTATACTCACCCATTCCTTTTGTTGGTGGTATATGATTCCCGCTTAACATTATTTTAAAGAAAAAAAGTAGTGACGTGAATGTTCTCTTTCTGAATCTGGAATAACAAGTTCGATCAGTAGCAGCATCCGTCGTAGTAGCTGTTACCATGGTATTAACTTATTAACGTGCTGTCATTCTGTGAGGAAGAGAAGGATGGGGTGTTACGTTTTAGAATAGAATATGTATGTACGTTGATGTATTTGAGGAAGGCAGCGAGACGTCAAAATTATCTTCAAATTAATTGTTCACCTTTATTCCACGTCATCAGATCAAGCGAGAATTCTGATGATTGAGTGTCTCTCCCAATGTGCGTCACATCACTGCTATTATTACACGAGACGGAAGCATGACATATACTGCCATATATACACACCAGCACACAAACCAGCGCACACAAACACAGTCACATACACACACGCATACACTGACACATGCACAAACGCACACGCACACGAAAACACACACACACACACACACACACACGTACATACAAGTACATATAGAAAGAGTCAGAGAGAGAGAAAGAAAGAGAGAGATAGAGACAGAGACGAAGGGAGGGGGAGAGTAGCTGCAGGGTTAAAAATAAAGAAAGGGAAATGGTTGCTTCAGCAAGGACTTCTCGTATACAAACATGAAGTATTTATTTATTTATTTATTTATTTATTTATCGATGTATTTATTTATTTAAGCGAATGGAGCTTTTTATATATTCACGCGCTCACTGTTGTACTTGTCTCATGGTTTGTCCTGGGTTTGTTTTTTTTTAATTTACCAACTGAATTATTCCTGCTGTTATAGCCTTGCACTAAATGTACACATTATTCTTGTGGCTTTTCGATTTTGAAGCCATGGTCTGAACAACAATATTTTACCTGCACTGCATTATAATAACGTTACCCCCGCCTCTTTTTTATACATTGTAAAAGGTATTTAAACGCAAACATGTGAGAAGTAAATCAGTAAATGCTTATTTCAGTTCACATTAACTGGTTTTCACATATTACTTAGGTATTGATTTTCTTTCTGTTTTATTTCAGATTTGCAAGTCTTCCTCTTTTCTGCCATGGACAGATGTGGTAAGTGATTAAAAAAAACAACTGCAACTAACTTCCTTTCTTTCATCCCTAAAATCTGAAACACGAAGAACCGCAATAGAAAAAAAATATAACGGCGCACAGTGTTCAACATTATATGCAAACAGTCTTGACTGTGTTGTGTACCATATTTCTTCATTTCCTCCGTGCGACTACTTGAGGTTTTCTATACGAACTTCTTTTGCTTGTTTTTTTTTGCGGGAAGTTCATCTTCCCTTCTGCATTCCCCCATTCAGTCCTAAACACGCAGCAGAAACAACAGCTATAACAAGAACAACAGCACGGGAGCAATTGCGAATAACACAGCTTTCAACAAAAAAGGAGCAAAAATATATGAGTCAGTAACAAGAACAACAACACAACCACCACCAACAACAGCAGGAATAACAATTACAGCACCAGCATCAGCAACAACAACAACAACAAACCAACTCTTGCAAGTGTCCTTGACGAAGCTCTTATTTATAATTACATACGAATCGACGTTCAAGTACATAAATGCCAGTTATCGCATCGATCAATTCTGGGATTCCCAGTCAATCCTCTCTACCCCTTCCCCATCCCCTTCCCATCCCTATCCACTTCCGTCATCCCACTTGCCCTCCTCATCCCCTTTCCACCCCCTTCCCACACAGCCCTCCCCTGTCCACCCCACGCCACCTTCTAAGCTTTTTCCCGTCCCCGTATACCTCCGTTCTTCCTGTTTTGTCAATATTTTTTTGTGTGTGTTTCCACACGGACGAGACTCTCTCCCACCCCTCCCCCTCCCCCCTGTGATTACATCACAACAGCAGCATCTCTCCTATCCTTGGCAACGTCTGAATCCATGAGCTCATTTATTCATGCGAATTCTCATAACACAACGCCTCTCTCCGCCTCCTTGTCCTGGAGTAATCAAATTTTGGGGGGAGTTCAATATTGACTCGGAGAATAAAAGAAGCCGACTGTCTCCAACACGTCTGTTGTGTCGTGAGATCGGATTATTGGCGGTTACCTCCTACCCCGCCACCCCACTTCCGTGATTGCCCTTGCTAGGTGACGGTTGGTCGTGGTCTCATTATGCCCACCACCGGAAGGCGTGTCACGAGGATCCACTTCCGGAGAGGGGCCGTGAAGCTGTGGACAGACAGTGTGGGCCATGTGGTCCTATGTTATGGAACAAGCTTCAAGTCTGACTATGGAACAAGCTTCCAGTCTGACTATGGAACAAGCTTCAAGTCTGACTATGGAACAAACTTCAAGTCTGACGTCTTTCTGAGCTGGCCTTTTCTTCGGCTCAAAGCTCACAAGCTACGTCATGGCAAGGGAATCCAATTGAGAGGGGAGTGTATTATCCTTTGTGATTCATGAAATTATAAAACTATTCAAAAAGAAAATAAAAGAGCATAATCGTCTTACTAGATTCAAGCTTTCGTGGGAAATGAAAAACAAAAACAAAAAAACCCCAACAAAACAACCCAATAATCCCACACGAAAAATGAGATCCACAGAATTTGTTGGATAAAAAGTAACAGAAGGAAAATGCTAAAAATAAACTGTTTTTGACGTATATCCGTCAATATAAGAATGAGGTCAAGGGAACTTGTGAGCGCTCCGCCGACCGTACGTGATATACATCATAAACTATTTTATAACACTAGTTTAAAAGCTAAGAAAAATAAGCTTTTTAAAACAAAAATGCAAAGAAAAAGACGGTATCATAGATCACAACGTTTTAGTTAGTCTCTTATTATTGGTAATCTTTTTCTCAACGGGGAAAAAAAATTACAAAAATTATTGCCCCTCACGGCAAGTACAAGTCCACATTGCAGTTTAACCCCAACAACAAAAAATAAAACAAAAACAACAAAACAAAACAAAAAAAACAAATATACAACAACAAACAAACATATAATAACAACAAAGAAACCCCACAAAACGCCAAAATAAAACGACGAAACAAAAGATGCCATGAGTTTAATTTCATTTCATTAAAAAAAAAGAAGTAATTCTAGATCTAGTCCGTTTTGTTGACAACGTGAGTAGTAGGTCAGGCTCTCGTTATATTCTAGTACTCGTTGAGGTCAGGCGACGTATTTAGAAAGTATAGACCCATAGCAACACTAGACACCTGTGATTAAGGGGGTGTTATAATTACCATTATTATTCTGTTGTGTTCTAACTTGTCTTATTATTCATTCCAGACGTCAAATTATGACGACATTTATGACAAATTTTAAAATAAAAATAGAATCCGCTTGTCATGTACTTTCTCCTTTCTTCCCTGGTTTTTCACTGTCATTTTTAACTAAAATCTTATATTATTATCCTTCTGCCCTTCTCCTCTCCCCCTTCCTTCTTTGTCATCTCTCTCTCTCTCTCTCTCTCTCTCTCTCTCTCTCTCTCTCTCTCT
>JBDFRD010352157.1:0-10076 GCA_039654405.1 Bullina lineata | reverse complement strand
GAGAGAGAGAGAGAGAGAGAGAGAGAGAGAGAGAGAGAGAGAGAGAGAGAGAGAGAGACAGAGAGAGAGAGAGAGAGGGTAGAGAGAGAGAAAATAAATTCCTATCCACCTTTATTTTCCTCGGACAGAGCCGAAAATCTCCGAAAAGACGGCCATTTTGAACGGAACCCCCGGCGAGCAACAGCCAGAGCAGAACGCACAAGCAAAAACTTGATTCACATTACAGAAGAAATGGCGACGCCAGAGGCAAAAAAGTGAGTGTATATTTTTCTTTGGATGAGATTTTAATTAGCTCTACTCAAGATGATCTTATTAGAAACAAAAACCACAAGTAGGCTAAATGTACCGGTAGGTCTATAATTTGTTGGACTCAATCTTCCCGAAACGCAGTGTGAGAGTAGGTCAATTTTAGCAAGTCACAGTCATACAGTTGACGCTGGACGCTCAGATGTTGTCTAAAAATAAAAACGGAAATGGATGTTTTCCACGATAACGTATTTGGCCTGAAATTGTATTAAATAAGACGTGCGATTAATAATAAATATTGCTCAGAGTTCTTTCTTTATAATCAGATGATCTTCAGCTTCACATTGTTGGACAAAGAAAGGAAAAGGGCTTTCCCAGTGCCCAAGTTTCAGTTTAGGATCTATTTATATCTTCTCGATATGACGTCAGCAAAACAACGTGTCCTTCTGTGAACTGCTTCTTTTCAATTCTGCAATTTCATTGTTGTAGATCTATATAAAGACTGATGAGTTGAGGAAGAAGTAACAGTTATCAGAGAGGAAAGGAGTAGATCTAAACTGAGACCCTGTTCTAGATCTACAAAAGTTTCACAGCAGATCTAGACTTAGATTCTGTCTAATATAGAGCTTTATATAAATCTGTCTATAGAATCTACTAGATTCTAGTTCAAAGTCATCAGTGAGGCTTACAAGTAATACAAGTACAAGAAGGAGATCTAGATAGTCTAGATTTGATTTCAACTTTGTACTTTGTGATCAAACCACAAAATGACTACACAGCAAAGGTAAAAATGTATAATAAATGATGTTTATATTATTTCCTTTAGATTTAACAGTAGATCTAGATCTAGTTCGAGTTAGATTTTACTATCTTTGACTCTAGAGAATCTATTCAGTTTTAATCCGTTGACTTTGACTTGTGAAATAGGTGTTAGTTCACACAAAATGATAATTTAAACGTAAAAGCCACTGGATCTAGATCTAGATCTAATGATTAGAAATTCTTTCATTAGCCTACCTTTCCACAAATTTTTCCGTACATAGAATTGACCTTTGAACATTCAATATTGAGTGTTTTGGGGTCTATAGAGTGAAAAGAATTGCCAGTAAAGACACCCGAGCAATGGAAAGACTAAGAGCATGTCTTTTCATTTTTGAGAAATCGTAACCATTCATTATAAGTATAAGGAATGTTTCAGTTTTGAAGTTCAGGCTGCTGTACAGATTCACTGACATTTGAAATGCCGATTCCTTATTGTACTATCGTCTCATTATTATGACATTTTTTAAAATTTCCATCCAGGTACAGTTCACCTCACCTATGGCTAACTTTAAACAAAAAATTTGAATAGCATTGAATTGTTCTTTACTTAACACTGATGAATGCTACAAAAACTTAATCATGCTTTTTTGTTCATCGATTGACATATATTTTTTTTCAGTGAAGAGGATTTGGCTACAGCCATTCTTCGCCGCAAGGAGCGCCCCAACAGACTCCTTGTGGAAGAGGCAATCAATGAAGACAATTCTGTTGTTTCTCTGTCTCAGGTAAGGCTATGCCTAAACTTCAGGGTAGTTTTTTTTAAGAGTACAAAAGTCATCCTGTTAGAATGTTATATAAGGGTAGGATTACTATATCCAGTGCTTTATAAATTCAACATTGCACACATTAGATAGTGGATTAAGCTCTATTTGTAAATATTCAGAAGCTAAGAAAGTAAATGGTTAAGGTAGGGGATAAGGGATGGATTTCAGTTTTATAACCCTTTTGAATGTGTGGGTCACCAGCTATACTAATCCTTCTGTTAAATTGTATTGTAAACCTGACACACTTTAAGCAAATATGATGGTGTACAAACAAAAGATCCATCATCAAACATGAACAGTATTTAGCAATTTATTTTACTTTTACTCATATTTTTCATTTGATAGAAAAAGATGGATGAGCTTCAGCTGTTTCGCGGAGACACAGTGCTGCTGAAGGGAAAACGTCGCAAAGAGACCGTGTGCATTGTTCTTTCTGATGAAACAGTGACAGATGACAAAATCAGAATTAACAGATGCGTTCGCAATAACTTGCGAGTACGATTAGGGGATGTTGTAAGGTAATACTTTTAGCATTTTGTACTGGAGTTAAAAAAAAGCTTGAAAGTCTTGTTAGAATCATTTTTATCTTCATTGATTTTTATTTGCATCAAATGGTAACTTCATTTCTTCACTCTTTCATTCATTCATTCATTTATTGCAAAGAAAACGGACTAGATTCTGTGACTTTTCCTTCTTGTGGCTTGTTTTCCATGTTTCAGTACAGTTTGTTGTGGCTTTTTCCCCTCTTTCTAGTTCTCTTCTTGAAGCCAGACTTTTTTTTTCTGACTCACGATTGTAGGAAAAGTAAAGTCGTTGAAAGTGACACTTTATTCATGTAATGTACCGGTATGTGTAAATTGATTGCATGTTAACTCTAATATATCTTGTATTAATAATATCTTGTTGCGTAGGCAAATACATTTCATTTGAATAAAAGCCATTCATGGTAATTATACTTTTTCTGTTAACAGTATTCAACCATGTCCTGATGTGAAGTATGGAAAGAGAATCCATGTCCTGCCAATTGATGACACAGTGGAAGGCCTAGCAGGGTAAGGTTAAATAAAACGTATATAATAAATAGAAAACATTTTGTGTTAAAATATTTTTAACTGTTGCTTTGATTTTTGGTAGTAATTTTAGGGAAAATTGAACAAGTGTTCTTCTGCAGTACCTACTGAATTTTTGTTTGTGATAATTATACTAGTAAACTTTATATCTTTTTCCCACGATTGTCTTTGAGACAATTTTTGATTTTTGTTTTGTTTTCAAATTTTGTCCTTTTATTTTATATTTGTTTGAACTCTTTTATGATTAGAATCTAATTATTTTATCGATATAAGTGCAACTTATACCTGTAAACTTCTGTCATCTTTGAATAGTAGATGTTAGATTTACAAAAAAATTGTTTCCTTTTATATTGTATAAAAAATTCTTTACTATTAATGAAAAAAATGAAACCCCATTAATCATAGATTATACCATAGCTATTGTGCTCCTCATTTAATTTTTTCAGAAACCTGTTTGAAGTATTTTTGAAACCATACTTCTTGGAGGCTTACAGACCAATTAAAAAAGGGGACATCTTCTTGGTTAGAGGAGGTATGAGAGCGGTTGAATTCAAAGTGATTGAGACAGATCCTCAACCCTACTGTATTGTGGCCCCAGACACAGTCATTCATTGCGAGGGAGAACCAGTAAAACGAGAGGTTGTTCTCTTTTTTTGCTATTACTATAACCACTATTGCTACTAGATATATTTGTGTAGTTTTCAATCCATGCAAAAAGTGAGTCCTGATTAGTTATTGCTTTGATATTTAAAAACTTGTAAAATATTTTAGTGCACCTTGATTTAAATCTGTCGCTGTAGAAAATATAAAGATGCATATTTTCATTTCTAGGAAGAAGAAGAGCAATTGAATGAGGTTGGCTATGATGACATTGGAGGCTGCCGGAAGCAACTTGCTCAGATCAAGGAGATGGTGGAACTTCCACTAAGACATCCCCAACTCTTCAAAGCCATTGGAGTGAAGGTAACAAAATAAATATCAAGAGGATGGTAGAGATTAATTTGTAAAGGAAGCTTTTTCTTACAAAGGAAGAAGTATGATGGCATCTTGCATTAGAAAGTTATTTGTGTGAAAATTTTGTTTTTAATTTCTACCTTTGGTTGTTAAATTTTGTTAGGGGGGGGGACCTATGTATGTGTACATTACATATTTTTTAGGGAATAGATTTATGACTGTTTTTTTCAAAAATCAGTCTAAACTTGATGAAATCTTACTTTATCGATTTTCCTCTTAACGTATTCATTTTTTTTAAAGTGGGGTTACAAGAGGAAATCGTTGCGAACTCCCTCCCAAAATAAGACTTCTACCATTGGAAATATTTGGGGCTAAAATCTCTTTGATACAGTCAGCAATTATTTGAATTGGAGTGGAAGGCAATTCAGTAATTAATTTTTGGTGTCTTTCAGCCTCCAAGGGGCATTCTCCTGTATGGACCTCCTGGTACAGGAAAAACATTGATTGCAAGGGCTGTTGCAAATGAAACTGGCGCATTTTTCTTTCTCATTAATGGTAAGAAGGAAGACTACATCAAAGCTCATATTTAAAGCAACTGTTGTCAAAAATAATTTTTGCATTTGGTTTTGGTAAGAATCTGAATGTTATGATCTAAATCATTTTATATGTATGAAAATTGTGGGCACATTTAATAAAAAAAAAAAAAAAAGAAGATAGTGGGAATGAAAAATTTTATCAGAAATACACATCACACTATATTCAATCAGAATTTTAGTTGTAACTAATTAGTGAATTCGATAATTTAATTCATGTATAAGGTGAGTATTCCGAACTTACTGAATAATACAAGCATTATCGAGCCTTTACACCTAAAAAAAATATTAAGGTAGTTCATTATTAGGAAACAGGAAAATCATCACAAGAAATATGACATACTTATATTTGTAAATGCTTTATCTTTCATCTTAGGCCCTGAGATCATGAGTAAATTAGCTGGAGAATCAGAAAGTAATTTACGAAAGGCTTTTGAAGAGGCTGAGAAAAATTCACCTGCCATCATTTTCATTGATGAATTGGATGCTATTGCACCCAAGAGAGAAAAGGTTGGTATATTGTTTAGTATATTATGTTGGAAATCAAAAGCTGGTGGACATTATTTGTCTGTCTTTTCCATGTTTTAAAAATAAATATGACATAAAATGCCAGTTCTTTTCCAGGTATATTTATATATAATTTACTGGCATGACTTAAAAGAAAATAGAAAACATTTTATAGAAGTATGCAAGGTAAGTGCTGTTTCATTTGTCATATTCTTTATCATATAAAATGTTGATACTTGTTTCTCAGACTCATGGAGAGGTAGAAAGGCGTATCGTGTCCCAGCTCCTGACGCTGATGGATGGCTTGAAACAAAGATCCCATGTGATTGTCATGGCTGCAACTAACAGACCTAACAGCATTGATGCTGCTCTCAGACGATTTGGTAAGAAAGCGGTATACAGTACTCATGAAAGCTAAAATAAAAAGGTTCAGAATTTATTTAGTAATTGTGAAAGGTAAAGGTCACTAATCTTCTTGGTAGAGGTAAATTTTGTGACCAGAATGTTTATTATGTGTATTTGAAAATTGTTTCAGAAAAAAGAAAATAATTTTGTATTAGAAGTAATAATTTTTATCTATAGATTTATGTTTTTAGACACCAAATTAATCCTATAATTAGCAGACAAAACAGAATTATATTTCAGTTTAATCGATTTCACAGTAATGCAGAACTTTATTAGATTATTGGAGTGAATATTTCACGCTGAGATATCTGTGTCTTAGAAGGACATTTTTCTTTTGTGCGTCTGAATTTCTGGAAGAACAGTGTTTTATGTTTGTGGTTCTTTTGCATTAATTCTTATACTTCAGGATAAGACACTGTTTCAAATGGTATAGTGGAGAAAAGTATCCTCAAACAGACAAAAAAAACCCCAAACTTTTTTTTTCCTTTCAGGACGATTTGACAGAGAAGTTGATATTGGAATTCCTGATGCCACTGGAAGACTTGAAATCTTGAGAATCCACACTAAAAACATGAAACTTGGAGATGATGTTGATTTGGAACAGGTAAAAACATAATGGTTGTATGCTGTGCTTCCTTTTAGTGCGTTTTTGCTCCTGGTTTTGTACTTTGATTCTAAATCTTTTCTCTTTTGTTGAGTTAAGAATTGGCGATAAAGAAGGGGGAGAGAAAAATGAAATATTTAAAATATTTATACTAATATTGTTACATCAGTAAGGAATCAATCTGTGGGATATTAATCTGTTCTCTTTTGTCATGTCAGGTTGCTTCAGAGACCCATGGCCATGTTGGAGCTGATCTTGCAGCACTTTGCTCAGAAGCTGCCTTGCAGCAGATCCGAGAGAAGATGGACCTCATTGACTTGGAAGATGAGAGTATTGATGCCGAGGTCTTGGACTCTCTCGCAGTTTCAATGGAAAACTTTAGGGTACGAGAGCTAGTTGATATGATATGTAACTGTTAATTTATTGTAGATGCAGAAAAAAAAAATAATGCAAATAGAAAGTATAAGTGCATGCAAAGATTATATTGCAGGTGTTATAATCATTAGATGAAAAACACTGTTTATTTGATGCTGAATACAATGTCAGGACTATATCACACATTTTGTGATCATAAGATATAACTGCTTCCAAGCTATAGTCTTTTTTGATAGATTGGTTAAATACTGAGAACTGACTGTCAATGCACCGGTCTGATTTTTTTTACCAAAGTATTGCTTAAAAATTGCTAGATTTGATTACTTTAGAATCCCTTTAAAAGGAAATGGTGTGGCCATTTTTTGTCTTTTACATAAGAATTATTCACAATTCACATACTGACTGTTGAATTCAACTTAAAGATTACCGTTAAAAAAATTTCTGCAACATATCCTTTCCATGCAAGCCATGTGTGAGTACCTTGCTCAAAATTTCCCTTTTAAACATGAGCTATTTTGTTGATTGCAGTGGGCCCTCGGAAAGAGTAATCCTAGTGCTCTGCGTGAGACATCAGTTGAGGTGCCTAATGTGACTTGGGATGATGTGGGAGGACTGGAGAATGTCAAGAAAGAACTGCAGGAGCTTGTGCAGGTAATTGTGTTGTAGTGCATCACATTATTGTTGTCGTGCCATTATTATTTAAACATGTTTCTATTTTTTAAACCTACGATGTAATCAATAATGTAGGTCTATCACCATCGTCATCATTGTTCTTCACCCTTATAATCAAGGTATAGGCCACACACAAGGGATTTCCGCTTTATTCTGTCCTGGGATAACTTTGCGAGTTCTGACCATGTTTGTCCTGTTCCTTCTTTGTCTCTCTCCACATTATCATGGGAAATGATTTTACTTTGCTGACCAAAGGATATAAAGGGTAATTTAAGTGTGAAAGAGAGACACAATTTCTTACCTCTGTAGAGTTATCTACTTGTCGGCGGCCTATGCCCCAGTGGGGGTGAAGGGCGTGAGTGAGTGAATGAGTAGAGTTATCTGCATTTTTACTGGGTTTTTTTTTTTATTTTATCCTTATTCTAGTACCCTGTGGAGCATCCAGAGAAGTTCCTCAAATTTGGCATGACTCCGTCCAAGGGAGTGCTTTTCTATGGACCTCCAGGCTGTGGTAAAACACTTCTGGCCAAGGCCATTGCAAATGAGTGCCAGGCCAACTTCATCTCCATCAAAGGCCCAGAACTGCTTACTATGTGGTTTGGAGAGTCTGAGGCCAATGTCAGAGATATTTTTGATAAGGTAGATAAAGAGTTTTGTCATTGTGGAAAACATTGTATCCTTTAATAACACTTCAAGTAATTTTTTTTACAGTTTTGAATTACACACAATTAGGCAAACAAAGGTATTGGAAATCACCTTTTAATTTTTTACCAACAATATGATATTAGAAAATGCTGTTACCAAATTATTACAAACTTATTATTAATAAAACTGCTGTCTGAAGAAAAAAAACCCTATGAAAATCAGGCAATGTGATTTTCACTATACCTTTTAGAAAATCCCCAACTTCCAATAATTGATCTATTTACACTTTGTGATAATAAATGATATCTGAATGAATCACCAAATTGAGATGACTCTTTTTATCTTGCTCAAAGGCTAGGTCTGCTGCTCCTTGTGTTCTCTTCTTTGATGAATTGGATTCCATCGCCAAAGCCAGAGGTGGCAATGCTGGTGATGGAGGTAAGTGATAGAAATAGATATAACGACTCTGGGGGCTTTATTTGCTTACTTCAGAACAATAAAGTTTTTCAAAGCTGGTTCCCATGCTTCGTAGAAGAATTTACATACTTTATTAGGAATTTGTACAGCAAACTCGATTACAACAACACAAAATTACTGCCCTGTTGCCTTGACAATAAGTTTTAATACATTTTTCTTAATATGAGAAATAGTGATTTGAATCATATACTTCTTGCTACAGGTGGAGCTGCAGACAGAGTCATCAATCAGCTGCTGACTGAAATGGATGGCATGTCGGCCAAGAAAAATGTCTTCATCATTGGTGCAACCAACAGGCCAGATATCATTGATACAGCCATTTTACGTCCAGGGCGTCTTGATCAGCTCATTTACATTCCTCTGCCTGACGAGAAATCTCGTGTCCAGATTTTGAAGGCAAACCTGCGCAAATCCCCTATGTCCAAGGTATAATAAGTTTTCCTATTCTATTTCTGTTTGTGTACTTATCATTATTTAGTTGTTTACTTGTTGGGCACCCGGCTTCGCCCGGGTTGTCTTTCTGTGTTCCCTAACCCTAACCCAGTACATATTGTGTTGGGAACTTGACTTTGATCTTGCGAAGCCATCTTGACACTGACTGAATGTTTCACTTGTGTTCAATTATGTTCTTTTTGGAGCCAGCGGAGGAATTTCCCTTTGCAAAGTAACTGCGCGCAAACTCTTATAGAGGCAAAAAAACGTGACGTCAAATCGGGGGCGTTTTAGGCGTAGAGGAAAACCCAGAAATCGTAGTGTTTAAAAGTGTTATAAATTTACCCGTGTCTCCGGAGAGGCAAGACTAAGCAAATTTACGTGACGTCACACGCAAGTTTCCGGTTCAAGACTTTGTTTCGTTTCCGACCATGTCGAGAACAAACGCGGTAGAAGGATCGGAACATTTTGTCAAATCTTTTTTTTTTAATTCAGCGTTTCAAAACAGCAAAAATCTAAGACCGTCATGATGACCGTTCTATCTTTTTGTACCGTCTTGCCAAATTTGAAATGCGTAGCCTCTGCGGTTGTCCGGAAAAGTGACGCAAGCAAAAAAAGTTGCCAAATATATAATAGATATTCCAGCATTCGCAGCCACACAAGATGACAGACCATACATAAGATTTCATTGTTCTTATTTTCGTGTGCGTGGAGATGTTCCTGTTCTTCAATATGCCGAACCCAAGTCGGATATGAATGGAGAGAGTGAATACGTACATCAAGCATTTTTCACACCAATACATAACAATCGCCCACAGGATTCGAAGCCAGGAACATACTGTCGGATTGGGAGACCAACGCTTTAGCCATTCAGCCACGAAAAATAGTTCACATTTTTACAGTAAGAAAAAAAACTACAAATGTTTTATCATAGTAACGCATTTGTAATAAGATCGCACGAAAATTACAACGCATCGTGAGAATAACAACTGATTCTACAAAGCAACAACGATAATAGAAACTATAGCTGTTGTGATGTATCTCAAAGGTACCCAACTTTAAAGCACGCGTGTCTCTGTATCTCTCCACGTGTACTTGGCATCTCCTAGAAGCGTCGCCAGCTCATCATTGAAAGGCTGGAAATATTTCCGCATTCGGGCTGCAGTCTCTTTGGCGTCCACATCAAACTTCGGATGTTCGTTCTGCAACGGTGCATCCGTTATGAGCTTCATTGCCTCAGGACTGGGCATCGCTGTGGAGAACAGAGAATGTAATAGAGAGCCATTGTGAAGTAGCTGGAATGTAATATTGTGGAGAAAATGATAAGAACGTAATATAGAGTCTCTGTCAACTGGCTGGAATATTATAGAACATGTATCTACTGAGTGCTACGTAATACGGATCGTTTCTCAACATGCTGTAACGTAATTCAGAACTTCTTCTTCTTCTTCTTCTTCTTCTTCTTCTTCTTCTTCTTCTTCTTCTTCTTCTTCTTCTTCTTCTTCTTCTT
>JBDFRD010352046.1:0-10077 GCA_039654405.1 Bullina lineata | reverse complement strand
AGCTCCAACAGCACAGCCTCTATAAATTCGTCAAAGTCTTCAAGACCCTCTGGGACTAGAGAACTCACAATCCTTGAAGCTACAGGCATGCTCTGTACAATGCGTTTGGTAGTCTTGATGCTTGCAAAGCAAAGTCTCACGAGGAAGCTGAAGTAACTCTGAAAGTAGAAAAGGAATCAATGTAGAAAAGTGCAGGTCACTACATGAGATTGGCATATTAAACCTATTCGATTAGAACTAGAAATTGAAAAAGAATATAAGGCAAAATAATTTAACAGTGCATGAGCAATGCAATAAAGACACAGAATCTGAATGTTAAGTTAACAGCCACTGGGAATTTTACCTCAAACATCACCAGTGGCCGATCTAGGTACTTCTCGACAGTAAAAAAATCTACTTCTAGCCTTTTCTTTATATCTGAATTAAGAGTTTATCACATTTGCATGAGAAAATCTTCTTTCCTGAGTGAACTGAGATGAGTTGATTTTGGACGAGAAGACAATGACTATAACCCTAGCAGGATATGCAGGTATGGAAACACTGTCTGTTGTAGCTCAGCCACTCAGGTTCAGCAAACATGTCACAAGATTTTGTATCACAGGTTTTAAACCCACTCATTTAACACAAAAAAAATTCTCTATTTTTTACAGTAGTAAACTTGCAAAAGATGAAGTTTCTTAAAATAACTATTGGTGAGAATTCTTTGTCACCATTTGACCTCAAACTCATTTCTTGAAGTTTTGCTTTTTATATCATTAATGGATCTCTACAAAGGTATTCTGGATTACTATATGAACCGTAATATATGTACGTATACTTTATATTAATATTTTACTAATCTGACACAGCCAGACTAATCATACAATAAGCCTTGAATTCAAAGACCAAATTTTCATTCATAGGTTCAGAGTTTTATGTAGCCCTCAGTTACTGAACATTAGAGATGTTGAAAATAAAACAAATCAAATTCTTATCATTACTCTAATTTCACTTTAGTAGAGAAATTAGAAATGGAAATCATAGATTTACCTTGCTACCAAACATACGGCACAAGACAAACGCTAGATAACCAAAACTGCATTTATTGTGCCCTTAAAGAAAATATTTGTCCTTTTCACTGTGGATGTCAGTAATAAAGTAATTTTTTTTTTCTACTGACATCGTCAAAATGACTATCTCCTTCAGAAGTTTGACAAATTTTTGTTGAAGAATGGATTGCACTTGGCTCTAAGCTCCTTGACCTCTCAGAACAGTTTGAAGCAAGCTACTACTACGTGCCAACTTGCAGTTCCACTGAAATCTTTTGACAAAACAAAAGAAACCAAGTGACTCTGCACTAAAAGAATTCACACACAACAAAATGCTAAAGACAACACCAATAAGTCCTGAAACTCATTGGGGAAAAAGATTATTTTATATGCTGAACAAGCGATGGACAAATCCCACCATAAACAAAAGGCAGGCAACCAGTTATTGGCTCTACAATGGAACCTTCACTGCCGCAGGCCTCAGGAGGAAACGAAGGCCATGAGAAACCAAGAGAAGGCTCACAGAGTAGAAGATAGAGACAGAGGAGGTTATCTGCAAGAACCTGAGCAAAATTGTCCAAGACAGAAACCAGAAGAAAGCTGAAGTTTGTCGTCAGCAGCCTGATAGGGGTGAAAGGCTGACATTCCATGATGATGATGATGAAGACCTTAAACCAAACAGCAACGATCCAACTTCTTTCTGATGGTATGGAGTGGGATTTGCCAAATGAAACATCTCTGGCCGTGAGGAATCTTTTTTCTTCCCTCCAACTTCTTTCACAGTAACTTTCTCTACTCTTGAGATTGTTGTCCTAACATTCCAGTATCCTAGTGTTGTCTTTGTCTTGGCGTCAGGTCCACCAGTACCACACTTTTCACCTCCATCCTGGTGAATAGTGGAGTCCTTTTTGACCCGGGCGACAACCGAGCCGGTATGATTTGCCTTGTTGCTGTTTCTGTAACGATTGTTTTTTTTACAATTCAGAGTTGTTAGCCCTGAGCTAAACCCCATTACCTGGAGGAACAGGGGCATCATTTCGGGATGACCAGCCTATTGCATCTTTTGGTCGCCTTTTACGACACACAGAGTCATGCTGGTAATATTCTTTGCTACACCCAATACCACAGGATGAATAGCAAATTTTAGGGGAAAGCCTCACCTCTTTTTCATTCAACAACCTTTCCCGCATCTCGTTTTCATCATTGTCGCTTTTCTCCGACACACAATCCTCTCCACAGACCCACCACACACACTCACTGTTTCCTCTCTTTACAGAATCCTGAGAAAAGAGAAATAATTTACCCACCACACATTCTTGGTTGTGACATGATCCGGTGAAAGAAGCAAGCGGTGTGGGCACAGATAAAGCAAATACTCACCAAATCAAGCACCTAAAGTGGCAATGCAGAAAAGAAAGCAAGCGCAAACATGAATCTGGATCAAACAACTCAGACTTACATACACGATGAAAGCCACAGACAGAAGCCAATGAGAACAGGAAAATTAAACTGATTCTTACAGCGAAAACCTAGTGAATACAAGAAGCAGGCCAGTGCCCATACTTGATAAAAACCAGTCATCAGAAAGCAACAGCCCTACCAAATTTGAAATTAGTTGCAATGGTTCAAATGCGGTGTAATTTAAAATAAAAATGTGTGATGGATTTTGCCAAAAGTGGATCAATTTCAAAATCAACAAATGAATATCAAATGAATGTGACCATAAATGCTGTTTCACCTTGAATGCAAACATTACATTTTTCTTTTCTAGAGGACACTTGAGGCATTGAATCACTGGTCAGACGACAGTGATATTTTTCATTAATTTGTCCTTCTGCCTTCTGTCACTGAAAGTCTCATTTCATTTGTTATGTCTGCTTAAAAAAAAAAAGTCAAATACGTAATCAAAGAAGGCCTATTAGAACAATTATACCACACAGTCGTCCCTGGCCCTATTGTTTGCATTTGTCTTAAAATACATTGATTTATAATTACATGTATATAAATTTGCATCCCTTCAACAATACCATAGCTTTTTTTTTCCAAACACTGGTTTTATCTTGCGGCCACAGGAGTCTACTGGACTTACTGATTGAAGCTAGATAGAAAACTTGTGTTACTCATGTTAAAGTACATAGTGATAGTTGCAATATTGTTCTTTTTACTCCAGTACCTTCGTTTTTCGTTTTTTTTTAAAACATTTTTAAGTTTTACTTGACCTCCAAATAGACCTAGATCTATGAATTTGTTAATAAGAAGCCTTCAGCAATGGATTCAACTGAGGTGAGATAGATTACCATTGCAAAATAATAAAAACAAAAAAAATCATGCAAATTAACATTACCATATTATATAAAATATAATGCTATAACCGTCAGCAGTTTCATTGCTCTTTGAGTCAAAATAAGTATTGCCTCTATTCCTGAGAGACTGTGCCCAAGGTCTCACAAGTTTTTGCCAACCAATTATCAAGATCAATTGAGAGCTCTTTTATTGGTGTCAGTAACATTCACCATGATAATATACTTTAATTGCTCACTCTAATGTCCTTGATCAAATGCTCAAAAAAATAAGAAAAAATCAGATACTAAGTAAAAGCTCAGCTACAAGTATGATGAAGCAGAAGCATGCATCATTCAGGTAACATAGGGAGTGAAGATGATAGGCGACAAAAGCAACACTGAAACATACATGAGGTAACAGTAATTAATAGTTATATTATGAAGGCTGAACCTTCACGTCTCCTCCATCAACTCATCTCATTTCTTTTTTAATTGAGAAACTTACACCAAGCTGTTCATGAATAATTGGATAAATGTAGAGATCAGACTAGTATTACAGTTCAAACAAACAGGATTGTTGTGCAGCAACGTATCAAACTTATTTTTTTAAACTGTTTCAAAGAATGTTTTTTACAAAACCTACCTTTGAAGAAATGACCTTGAAGACATCCACTTCTTCAATTACTTCTTTCTCACGCACCGGAGTCTGATTTGCTCTTGGCTTTTCAATGCCTTCATTCCTTTCAATGTCTGATGCACATGTGTTGTGTCCAACATCATTCAAGCCAGACAATGCTTTGAACTCCACATCATACTTGATGATATCTTTACTTTCTATTGTTGGAGGCATCCATCCAATAAAGCCAGGAACATACGAGCTTGCGACCAGACTCTGGATATATCAGTGTATAGAAAGCAATCATTAATATGAGAATAATGGCTTGGATTTATTTTCTACAGATGGTTAACATTTTTTTTATCATGTCTGATCTTTCTTTTATAATATTTGTTTTCTTTTATTCTGTTTTATAACATGTTCCTTAAGATTGATGAGCTTCATATTGTAAGGCAATGAAATGCTGAGACAAATGTTTAATGGTTTAATCTGTACAAAGATAAACTAGTACATTGTACTTCGTTCATGGTCAAGACTATTTCTCTTCACAGCCTTTCATCTGCAAAAGTAATACTTGTTACCAAGCATTTACTGAGAGTGAGAGCCAAAAACTATTAACTCATCATTCCTTCTGGGCAATAACCCATTGACCTTTGTAAACTAAGACCAAAATAGTTCAAAATGATTCACTTATGCTGCAGGTCATTCAACACTTCCTAAACTACCAGGTCAGTGACAGTAGTTTTGATAACATCTAATGAAAGAAAAGCTAAGAACAATAATAAGAAAGAGTAAAATGAGGCCACCCAGATTGACCAAAGCCGGGGGCATTGAACTTGCTGAAACTCTTCGCATCAGACATGAGTCATGAACTGTTATCAGCTGGTCAGGGGAACGTTGGAATTCCAGCCATACTTTAGTAAGTCAATACCAAATATCACTTGAAGAGTCAATAGTGTAATTTTACAGAATGAACTCATTATAAAGTCAAGAGTCCAAAGGATTGAAGATGGTTATTTGAAGATTTTGACAAATAATGAGGCTTCGTTTCCGAACTTGTGTCCTCACCCCCTAATAAGGAAGCAAACAACAAATTACTCCCCCTTTTAATGAAAACAACAAAAATTATAGTCAGTCAGGTCCACCCTGACCCACAAACTTCGGATTTAATTAAAAATAAAAGATGGCGCAGTGAGCTGCAAACTATTGTAAACAAGAATTTTGCAGTATAACTACTCAAGAGCTCTATGTTCATTTGAGAATTCACACTTTATCACTGATACATGGAAGTAAATTTGACCAAATTTGTCTCTCCACTTTCTTGTTTACCACATGAGTATCCATGCAAACATCGACCTTGAAAAATTGAAGTAATATTTTTTTACTTACACCTGTGTTGGCCAATATCGTCATTCAGACATCCTCAAACTTTGCATTAATCTACCAAACAAAAATTCCCAAAAAAATGTCTTCAGGATGTCACTTCTACTTTCTTAGCATCAAGAAATGGCCACATTCTTAATATGTTAACAACATCACTAAAATATATTTGTAAAGTCATATTTTTAAATTTGTCAGCCTGCCACTACAATCATAATCATACAATGCTACAAAATTCCGAGAAAGAAACAACAAAACAAAACAAAAAAACTTTTACAAAACTTCTGACTTGGTGCATGACCATTTAAGATTCAGAATAAATTTAACACAGAGTACATGAAGATATGAGTGAAGCAAACCATTTCACTCTTTAATTAGAAGCTAAGAGATACCTACGCCCTGCACAAATTCTTGACCTTCTGAAAAATGTTGAACATCTTATAAATTTGGCAATAAAATTGGACCATGAGGTATAAAAAAAACAAAACAACTCAATCTTACATCATACTTTACTTACATCTATAAGAAGCTCTCTGGTTTTGAAGTTTGTAACAAGACCGCCTTGCATTCCTTTCACCATGGTTACAGAGTTATACATCCTATTTCTCAGTTGCTCATGAGCATCCTCTGGTAAGATTTCTTGCATATTCTGTCTTAAGACATCTTCCAAATTACCCACAGTCCTTTCACGCAAGTCCTTCGCTAGATTAAGCAAGAGTCTGCTTATATATCCTGAAATACAAAATTTTTCATTGAACAAAAAATGATCACATAGCTTTCTTTACAATAGATTCTATATATCATGGATCTAACCTGATATACAGTCTATGATCAGCTCCATTTTCACTCACAAACATTTCAATTCATGGATTCAGTCGTTGTTCTTATATAGAAGAACAATGACAGCAGTTTTTCGAAGTGGTTCTTACCAGTTCGTAGAAATTTAGGCTCTATCCCCTCTTTACAGCATCATGAAATAATAGCTTGTGTTGGCAAAACTTTACATCAATTAATTCTTTTCAGATCTCACAGTGCAATCATGCTCAAATTTGAGAGCCACTGTGTACCAACAGGACGATGCTGTCAAACTAAACAATGCTTGCTTTATGATGGTTTGAAGTTGACGATTGTCCTGTGTCTGTGGCACCACTGTTGATTTTAGTGTCTGCTTCGTCTGTGTCTGTCATTCATTCTGTTGTGTCAGTTTCATCAGTGTCTCCTCTCCTTTCATTTTAAGTTTGCGTCTTCTAAGATTGTCCTTTTCTTTGTTTCTGTTCATGGTTTTGATGCTTTGCCTACTATGTGGCAATCATTTGATAGTATGTCGAACCAGTAGATCCACTACATAGACTAGAATCTAGTAATACCCTATCTAGATATAGATATCTCTATGTATATCTAGATCTAGATGTAGAATCTAGAACTAGAAGGCCTTTCATTTCATGGATTAAACTCAGACTTTGTGAAAAGTGGACATTCGACAATTGATAACCTGGGGGTCTTCATTCTGGACTTACTTGAAATACCTATCGGTTCTCTCTATCTACATTCTAGATCCATCTGTCCAATATTAGTACATTACCCTAGTGGAGAGAGAGAGAGAGAGAGAGAGAGAGAGAGAGAGAGAGAGAGAGAGAGAGAGAGAGAGAGAGAGAGAGAGAGAGGAAAGCATAGCCACGATCAGCTAACCTATTTCCAACCAATCAGAATAGCGGATACTGTCAACAGATACATTTTTGACCAATCATCAGGCTTTCCCATTACGCATTACACCAGGCTCATGGCTTTGACCAACGTCCACGGGGGAGGAGGATGAGAAGGATAAAATTCGAGTTTGACCATGAACATGTAAAGATCTAGAGTCTAGATCTAGATCTTGAGCTCCTTCCTCAAGACAAGAAGGCCCAAAGAATTGAGGCTTACCTTATCTGATTTTCGAAGCATGACGTGGACCATCAGATAGCCTACTTCTATTTTATTAAACATTTTAATTAACGCTAATAAGAATTCGCCTTTTGATGATAATTTTAAGTAATTTTAGTAAGGGCTAATTTCTTAAGAGCTTATCCCACTAAGTTTTTTTTTAGATCTATAGATCTACTTCACTCTAGAGAATCTAGAGTCTAGATCTAGAAAATGTTTAACAAACAAGTTACGTTAGGCCTATGGTAATGAAATTAACCAAATCTGACACCTAAACTAATCAGTACCGTATAGGTAGATCTAGAATCTAATAATGATAGATCTAGAGTCTACATGATGTATTAAACCAAATCAGACTCCTAAACTAATTTGTCATAGGTATACACATGTTGATCTAGATTTGTCTTCAACTTCAACACAGGAGGGAGGGATGTGGGCGTGGGTGACTGCATGAATGGAATGACCCACAATGAATGAAACTTACCAAAATCAATGTCCAGCAGCAAAGAAGAAGCTACGAGTGCTCCTGCGCTTGCTCCTGCAAATTTGATTTCTTTCCGATTAACAACGTCTGTATGATCACGAAGACAAGCAGCAACTCCAACATGAAATACACCTAAGAAACCACAGCCAGAGAACGAAAAACTGGGTATCACATACTGAGTTGGTGCCTCGTCTACACCGACACAATCGATGGTTTCCGATTCATCGGACGCCATCTCGTTCACAGGCGATGCTGAGGCGGGTTTGCTCACAACAATGTATCTGATGAGAGAAAGAGTCGATCTCCTAATTTCTTTGATTAGTTCCAAAACAAGCAAGAAATCGCCAACAAACTGTCGTCACGGTCTGGTCGTAGATTCTACTGCTATGAGTTCGCTCCGCTTTTCACCTAGATCTACTCTTGCCACATCGCCCGTGGTTTTATCTAACACCTCTGGGCCAAGGTCTTGGCCAGTTTCCACCCTGACGTTTCTGCTGTTTCAACAGCGGCGTCACGTGCCTATGTTGTTGCTATAGAAGGCTTTGATTGGTCAATTCGATGTGAGGTCTTGACAGGGTTGTAAACGTGGAGGGTCTCTGGTTGAACATAGCATGGTGGAACATAGTCGACATGTAGGCCTATAATTACACACAGGTACACTGCGTACCATGTCAGGGAAGAGAGTAAAAAAGGACTTCAAGTTCTCGACATATATTTTCACCGCAAACTCGAATGTGAAGGCATTCTTTCCAAATGAAATGGACAAGCACGACACGGATTTTTTAAAAGAAGTCGTTTGTGTTTGTTCGTGGCTACGATGATGTACAATTCTACAGCAAGCTACACTAAAAATTAAAGAAAAATTGACTTGAAACCTGGACCCAAACTCTCCAAAGTCCATTGTTAATTATTGATACAGTATCAGAACCAAGCCAAAAGAATGAAAATGGGGATGTGAGGAAGAACAGTAGGTAGCGGAACAAGTAACTTCAAATTCTGAGGAAAACGCACAATTAAAAAACTAAAAAGCTTACTCGTCGCACTGTTCTTCTCTCCTTTCTCATCCGCCGTTTTCTTTGTTCTGTCACTTTCTATCGTCATCTTTACATTCTTTACAGTTAGTAAAAAAAAAATCCTTTCAATATACTGAAGTGGGTCCAAGGGGCAACCTCTTAGGCCAATCCCCCCCCCCCCCCAAAAAAAAAAAAAAATTACCAGTCGCGGGGTCTAGGCTATACAATTATCGCCACCTTCAAACCGTGACTACCCTGTATTTTCCTGACACTGGTACAGATGTTGGATGGCCAACAGCTGTCCGTTCATCCTTTCAACTCTTTCACTGAGAGTCTGATTTTCCTGTGGTCAACGCTGAGCCTACTTCACACATTCCTCGGCATAGGCTGGTCATCTCAGCGGGAGCATACCCCATGTCAGCGCTGAATACACAATCGAGTTTCGTGCTAACGAGATGTTGGCGTGTTTCAGTTACGCAATGGAGGCCTACATTCGTGGAGCCTGAGTACACACACAGGCCTACCTGTCCTCGCCTCCTTCATCCCTGTTCGTGCAAGGATGCAAAGCGAGCTTTAAAAATTATTTACATGTATAATGATAATAATAATAATAATAATAATAATATGTATCAAGTTCTTAACGTTACAAATGCGCCCAGTAAAAAAAGGAATGCAGCAGAGATACATGTAATTTCGAATTAAAAAAAAAACTTAATTAAAGAAACGTTAGATCTATCAGTCACATTTAAATTTTGTCTCTTTTTTATCTTCCATTGTTTAAAAGCTTCTGCTCACAAGATACATTATCTTTTTTTCTTGATTTGGTTTCTTTGTTTAGCGTCGGTTTTCCAGTCCTGTTGTTGTCAGGTCGACGGATTATCTTTTCTCTTCAACTTCAACTTACCCTTTGTTTGCGTTTAGTGTTACATGTATTAGTTTGGGAAAGCTCTCAATATTCGTGCAACTTTCTCTTAATATAAAATGCATGCTGTAAAAATACACCATTTGAAATAATTAGACTTCACAAGTAGCATTGCAAGTTCTTAAGTGCTCCCACCCTCGAAGTTTGAAGAGTCAAGAGACAAACCAAGCTCTCTAATACAACATAACAAGCACGCCTAAAATAGGTCATGCTCACCCACTCTCATTACTCGCCCTTTGGATGGTATTGCTCTTCATGTTTGTTCTTGATTCTTCTGTCTTTGTCTGCTTCTACTCACCAACCCGTCCAACAACCCAAATTCAATTAGTCTCTCTCTCTGTCTGTCTCTGTCTGTGTGTCTCTCTCTCTCTCTCTCTCTCTCTCTCTCTCTCTCTCTCTCTCTCTCTCTCTCTCTCTCTCTCTCTCTCT
>JBDFRD010351935.1:0-10080 GCA_039654405.1 Bullina lineata | reverse complement strand
TGACATACTCTATATACGCCCGGGGGGGCAGGGATATAGGAAAATTAAAGCTTAATAGGCAGGGTTCAAAGGGTTAATGGAAGTTATCTCAAAGCGATAAACACAAAAACGAACAACTGCTCGACAATTCAGTATTGGAGGCTGTTCACAACATTCTAATAATAAATAGCATGAATCATGACCCTGTCAACAATAAGACAATAACTGAATGACGTGGCTAGACATGCAAAGAAAGCCTTCCTGTGACTCACCTGTGTGCCAATGGATGATCACATGTCATGGCACGGTCTGGAGTGCTTGCACCTGTGTTGAACTTCTTTGGAGGACTCAGGTAATCCCAGCGCTCACCTCCCTCCCCATCCACTGAAAAGAACAGAGCAGATCTTCCTTTTAGCTGTGGTGGTCATACGGATCTTCGTGGATTAATTCAACGGAAAAGGACAGGGAACACAAGGCTGTCTAGCAACAAAACATTTTATTTTTAAAAAAGCATCAGAAGTGAATGTGAATGTGTAGTTTTCTTACAGCCTTGTGCTTCAAGTGACGTTAAAGCTTATTATTCAACTTCTATGTTCCTAAGTTCAACAATCTCATGATGAATTTTCAACTGCATTCTAACCTTCTGCGACACCAGCCCGTTCATAGTTCATAAATGTAAGGCCTTATTAGTTCCATGAAGCTGTTAAAAAAACAAACAAAAAACACCCAGAGCCGAGTTATATCATTACAAACTGGTGAATTCTTTTGCTGTACCTGAAAAATAGTTCTATTATTTATGTGTGAACGGGCCATGCAGTTGAGTTTATAAACAGATCAGATTGAGACAGTCTTAATTCTAGAGCAGTGCATTTGATAGTACAGACCTGTAGGGTTACAAGTGATAAGACTATCATGTTTAGTTCAGTTCTTTAATCTTATATTTATTAATTAGTTGTCGTATTCTTTTTCATGTGCAGATGTTTCGTCATTTGTCAATCAACGATTAATAAATCTTGAGCGAAACACGACAAAGAATTGGTATTTCTTCAAGACTGCAGTATCCTGTACTGTTTTTTCTTTGCTTCATTAAGCAAACAAGATTTACTCATGCGTTACTGGCAATCAAAAGTAATAAAAAGATTGAAGAAAGAGGACAAAAACTTTTGAACCACTGAGTCATGAAGAGAAGGCAAAAATTGAGTTCACTCACTTTTCCGTTTCAGAGAGCCTTTCCTCAAAGCGATGGGACTCAGACTCCTGAGGATAGAAAAAATATAATAATGTCTCATTAAATATACTGTGGAACCCTTCTGACCTCAACCAGCCTATAGAAAGGTGTATTATCCAAATAAATGCATTATCAGCCAATATACTAAATTCATTTCATTTCATAATGCTGTTTTTTTTTATATTAAACATTTTCAGAATGTCAGCTGAGTCAGAAAGGCATTCACTTTCTGAGCACATGGCTCCAAGTGCGACCCCCCATAAGTGGGAGGATTTTTCTGTGAATTTCATCTTCATTTACCCCTGGCTCCCACTGGGTAGTGGGGAGTGGGAATGTCGAGCTCTAATGGGGAAGTTCATGCATAACTCAATTTACACAGCACATCAGATCAAGCTGTCACTGTGATGTTTTTTGTGTGACAAGTCTTGTAATGCCTGACAAATTACCTGAGAAAATTTTTCCTGGTGGGACTGGGAGAGGGCGAGGGCGTATACGTCGTGTTCTTTACAGGAATCTGCATTGATGGGGAGAAGCATTGCTGCAAGAATAAAAGAAGAATAAAATAATTACCTGATTATGCCTCATGAACACAAAAATTGTCTCAATTATTTATAAAAATATGTATAATAAAAATATATTTGCAGTACTTTGAAATGGAAGGCTGTTTTAAAACACAGATATGTTAGTCTTTTGCTTCTACATCCAAAATAAGACTAAAAAATAAATCAAATTACGAAGTTGAAAAGATTTAATAAAATAAAATAAAATAAAAATAAAGTAAAAATACAGCTTCTTTTCTAGAATAAATGTGAACATGCCTACCTTGCTGGCTGCCCGTGTGGGGGATGGGGAACCACACAGGATGTTAGACTGCGTCATGATGTGCAGGGACTCACTGAAGGAGCGAGGCCGCCTGTGTTGCCCATCCATGGGTTCACCAGGCTCCTGCGGATAGCGAGGTAAATAATGTCGTTAAGTGGCAGGAATTCCATTTTTATTTGAAAATAGTCATTGAATTATAATCAAATTCTACCTGGGAGTTTTATATTGGAATTAATTAAAAACAACAGGTGGAATATTTTTTAATGCTAAGATTATGACAGGCAGACAAGGTAAACTGACAATTGGATTCATTATTTATAGAGGCGCAGCAGCTGAATGGTTAAAGCATGGGGTCCTGGGTTTAAATTCTGATGGTGTTCTTATGTATCCTTAGGAAAGATTATACGCATTTTCCCCTCTTCCCACCTAGACGTAAATTGGATACCAGCATGTTCTGCTGGGAACACCCACAAAAGGCGAGTGTCATGACTAGGAGGTAATGCAGTATAATCTGCTCTACTTCATCAAAACTTAAACTGGCTCTTTAGGCCAAGAAAGTTTACTTTTACAAATAAGTGAGACGTTTAATACGTCCAACCAATATATAGGCTACATAATTATGACATGGACATTTTTTTAAATTGTCTATGACAGAGAACTAAGGCGGACAATAAATTTATGTATGGCCGATACCCTAGACGATTCATCAATATTTCTACTTATTTTTTTGCTTGGGACAAACAAAGATCAAGCACCGATTCCCTGTTTACTTCCAGTCTTATACAAGGAAGAGAGCAGACTTAATTTCATGTTTCTCGTTAAGAAAAGGAAAAATACAAGCAAAGCATCAGTCTCAACAACTTGTGGTAGCCATCATAATGAATTCATATTTGAAGGCTTTATGACAAATGCTTGAAAGAACCCTATCATTCTGTAAAATTATTTTGTTGCAACTAAACTAAAAGCAATTCACATTATTTGTCACTGACTATGCACAAAAAATACAAAACAATGGAAGCTACAAAGAGCTATTACTTACAAAAGAAAGGTTGTCCCAATTGTTGGAGATCCAGAAAGATGATTGGATTTCTCTGGAATGGAAATAAAAAAAATACATAGCCCTTATATTTTAAAGAAGAACACTTGCAATCTACAGCCATATCATTGTTCCCAGTCGAAATCCTTTAATGCAACAGCCCTCGCAAAATCACAAAACTGCTGATGGAGCTGGAATATTTACTGTTATATGGAAAGTTGTATAGGAATACTACAAATAAATAAATTAAAAACACTCTAAATGGTTGAGACTTGAATCTACTGGGTTTTTCTCCGGTACTTTGACTGGTTAATTTATCTGGAACAGCAGTCTTGAGCTTCATGCCTTCCCAGTAACATCCAAACAAATTTGTCATCAAAGAGATAAAATCATTTATATGTGTTAGTCTGTTTCTCCTTTAAACATCTATCTAAAAACTTTCTCAATACATTTTGAAGCATGAAAAAAAAATGTGCACACTAACAGGAACCAAATTAAAAAATGTTCAGTTCTTTTCACATAAATATTTTTTTAAATCAAAGTTTAAAAACATGAAATGACAAAAAATATGCAAAATACTGATGTTTCACCAAAGTGGACATTTGAGTGTAAGTAATTTTTGATTAAACCTCTGAACTTGAACTGAATCATAGCTTAACAAGCACAATCACCAGCATTTTTCTTACCTTTCATGTTGCCTTTCTCTATCAGCAATGTGGCTTTCTTCCTGTTTGATCCTTGCAACCCTGTCTGGACCTCGAATGGGGGGCTGCAGACAGAAAATGTATACAGTAAACCTCCATTACAGCAAAGTTACAGGGACCAGCCTAATGTCCTTGTTGAATACAAGTTTATAGGAACAGTGACGAAATCAATGCACCTTAATGAAGTTAGCGTGTTTCCCCTTTGTACACTTAAGGCTTTAGCATAAAAAAATTGAATTTCATTAGTCCAATTAAATTGACTTAGCCATTCAGCAAACTTCCTCTTTCACTCTCCTCAGGCCAAATCTAGGCCCCCAGGGCTTGACCTAGAGATCCACAATTGACGTCCAATTGATGCAATGGCGTCGCCATCTGTTATGTGCTCCCATGCCTATCACACACACTTCTCCTTATTCCCTCTTTGCAACTGCAATTGGGTAAGTGAAACCTACAAACCTCCCACTGTCATTCACTCTCCACGCAATCGTTAGCGCACACTGCATGCTTGGGCACTAAAACTAAAGTGCCTCGGCATGAACATTGACCCAGTCAAGATGGGATTGTCTATTGATGTAATAAGCACACACGAATTGCCTCATAGAGAATGGGTCTCATATAAACATACGAGTGAGATGGGGATGAGAGGACCAGATTTCAAGAAAATAACATATTGTAGACGAGGCTGGTAGATTTTGGTTCTTGTTAAAAATACCAAGGCAAATAGAGAAAAAAAAAACCAGGACTTTTCATTTTGCTCGATGAATGTGAGGTCTCATTCAATCAGAGCACGTTCTATTTGAGGTTCACTGAACATATATATTAGCAATGAGATTTCATGGGAAGGAACTAAACTGCTGATTTCTCACATACACAATATTAAGTCAATCCAGTTCTAAAGCTTGCACCCACTTGAATTGCAATGCTTTACTGTTGTTTCATCTTCTCTGTAAATATTATAACTTTCCCTGCTATGGTTCTAAGACCTGCAACTTTCTAGATAATATCCACTTTGAACTGCGTATTACTATTTTCCCTGTTAGTGCTAACTGTTCACCAATGTTCCACTCAAAATACCATGTACCATATACTTCAGTTTTAAATAAAAAAAATTTTACAAAAATTTATTTTCACTGGCAGTTTTCTGAGCCGTAAACAGCAAGTTGCATTTCCTACTCTGTATAACTTACACTGGTGGATGCTGGAGAATTGTGAAGCATCATGTTGCTGGAACTCAGCCTTCGAATAGCTGTTGAGTTTCCTGGCTTGAACGAGGATGGTGGGCTACAGTTGGAAGAAAGTTACAAGGTGAAAAGATAAGTATGGAAATATACAATGTAGGAAATATGCATGAGCTGTTCTGTTAACTTATAATTATCAACACTTGATTATCTATGAGCAGGAAAACAACCCTAAAAAAATGTATCTACCACAGAGGGTCTTGCTCAATTTTTCATTACAGACTTATTTCCCTGAAAATCATCACCGAATAACACAACAAATTGCTCCATTTATTTATGTAGGAAATAAATAAATGATAAGTCACTTTTGACAGTTGTAACTGACCTAGGCTCTGCTTGTGTGGTCACTAGCATATTGATCATTGGGGCACTGTTTGATCGCTTTAGGGTACCTCCGCTCTGCTGCACAGGGCTTGAGGATGAGGTCGGCGGGTCCACTTCCATGGTCCTCCGCAGGCAACAGCAGGAATAGGATTGCTTTTGATCTTCCACTAGTCTCTCAACCGTTGGTGAAATTACGAGAAAATGTGAAGCTTGTGCTTAAGTAAATAATTTACTTCCAGGAATCTTTGGTCAGTAATCATTGTAATTTGTTTTGTATATTGTATTATTATAATTTAATGTCTGTTGTAATATTGTAATAAAGATATTTTAATAAAAAGCATCAAAAGATGGATAAAAACTTGGACTGCAGACAGAATCTGAAATAGAGAAAGCAGTCAAGATTTGACGTTATAACCAGTTGTTTTATAGGGCCAATTCATATAAAGAACGTTTAGAATTTTTTAAATTGGGCTTTACTGAATACAAAGTGATAGTTAGCTTTGGCCCAATGTGTCCTCTTAGAGCTCTTTAACAATCTGATCTTGTCAATCACTCACAGGAACCACTTATTTTTATTCCGGGCAGACGTTTGTTTTATTCTTTATGCCTATTTTTTTTGTTCAAAGCAAATAAAAATTACATGGGAATAAGAATTTATTGTAATGTTTTCATTTTAAATTCTTGCCCAGCGCACTATGAGTAATTTACCTAGGTATGTATTTGAATCAATCAGCGATTATTACACACAAACACAGATTATATGGTATTAGTGAAAGCCCTGGTCCCTTGAATTTCACTATCAGATTTATAATTATAATAATAATGGTAGTTTCTACTTTGAGTGTGCTAAAGTTGTCTTTCATTAACTTTTAACACTTTACCTTTGATCTTTAAAATCTATAAAATAACTTTACTTTTGTGCATAAAAAAATGTTGTTTATTTAAAAATATTTAAACATAATAATTGAACATGTAACACACGGAAACAGGGAAGGATAATAATTAAATTTTATCCATAAATTTGTAATATGTTTCATATCAGTGAAGAATACAGATACTCTAACATTAACATTAAAAGTTCTGAAGATTTAGTGCAGATTCACTCTTCAAAACACAACCACCGGGGCAAACCGAAAAATGGCGGTACCGGGTATAACGAAAATACCACCTAGAACAAGGGAAATAATTAATTTACCAACATTGGACTGGGTAACATATATTCGGGTCGGTCGGAGAATCATACGAACGCTTGGCCTATGTCATAAATCAACATATGTGCTGTTTGCATCGTACCCCCGCGACAAGCATCACCTCGCGCGCGCTCACGTTCGTTCGCAAACTCTCCATTGAGCGAGAGATTGAACTGTGACTTGCCTTTCCCACTGCACGTCCAATCAGTAGTAGGATTGGTGTTTGAGTAACAAGCACAGGCTGTGGTGGCAAGTAATGTTCCGTCTGTTAGTTGGATTTAGGTAGAGGTGGGGAGTGGGGGTTAAATTTAGGTTGGCGATATAACGAGCATTATTTACTATACTCAAGTTATGAATGTAACAGTTGAACTGTTGGCGGATGGCGGTATACCTTGATTTTCAGTGACTTTGTATAGGTGTCAGATCTGTACCACACGGTGAAAAGCTGGCGGTTTCACTGTACATTGATAAATAATGTGATCTATACAAATCAATTCTTCGGAGGATCTCAGTCAACTCATAATTAAATGGCTAATTGGTTCAACCTTCCCTTCCACATCATATTTTTTTTTCATATATATGCATTTTACAGACCCTATACTAGATCTATCTGTATTATTTTAACATGTTTCATTGACTAGTAGTATCGTTTGGACTACACTTCTATATTATTTCTATATTGACTGACTGTTGTACTGTTGTAGTCTACTTACTGTAGAGTTAGAAGTAAACGAGTGAAGCAAAAGATAACTAACTATTCAGTTTTCTTTTACTCTTAGATCCATTCATTTTACAGTAAATTTAGATCTAAATGATTTAAATGTTGAGATTATCCGCAGATAAGTCGACTCTCAACCCTGGCCAAGGTGTTATTGTTAGGTTGCCTCAAAGGCCCTTACCCCAATAGATCTACTATGTAGATCTCTAGATCTATAGAGATCTAGCCTAAACTAAACTAAATTTTAATAGACTACAAAAATTACTGAAATTGGAAAAGAATCTAAATCTAGAGACCAAGGGCCTCTTCTAGATATAGAACCACGACAAAACATTCACCCCCAGTCATTATGAGCATGAACATTAAACATCATGCAACATTAATTCATCTTCCTTCAGACCAAATGGACAAAAGCAAGACTTACAAACATACACGATATGGCGACAAGCCAGCCGCAAGTTCTATTAGTCTACGACAAGGTTCCTTTTCTTTTTTTCCTACACTTTTTCTTCAGGTGGCCACGATATAAGTAGCCAGATAAGTAAAATAGAACCATTTAAAAAGTAGCCTAGTAGGTATAAACGTGTTTTTATGAAAACATGAGCCGCACAGGTCTGCACCGACAGTGCAATAATGTTAATCTAACAAATGAAAGTGTTTCTTGGCAGCAAAATATTGAAGAAACTAAAATTAATGTACAGCTTTTCAAAGTAAATGAATGGGGCTACTTATTTTGCCAACTGGGGGGGTTAGACAATTTTGGCTCTGAGCCAAAGTTATAATTTTACATTTCATCCTTTCTCACGAATGTTCAACACTGAACAATCATGCACACAAGAAAGAATTATCACATAACTAACGATAACATTTTTTCAATTGAAACGAGCAATTACTTACATTTCAATTTTCAATCTGGTCTGAACCCGAACAACAACAAAAAAATAAAATACATGTAACCGCGAGCCGCTTGCGAAGAGTAACCGATCTGGCATACAAACTGGAACGAGAAGGAAAGCGGAAATGGGTCTTGACCTTTTATGAATCGATGGTCACAGAACTGGGCCAAGAACTAAAATGCACATTATATAATTTATACTTTTTGTCTAGATCTATGTACTCCGTGAATTTGATCTTCATATCATTATAATGTCTGTTTTAAACACTAGCATCTGGAATCTAGAATCTAGTTCTTTCCGCGTAAATGTGGGCCAAGTTGTTAGTCAAAATAAAATTTTGGATGTCCACAAATCAACAAACGAAACAAATAAATGTCCATTTTCATGGACACGAACAGCTGTGCAACATAGATAGTGAACGCAGAGAGTCCAGGTTTTGAATAAGAGGTCTGTTGGTATGCCCAATTTCATTGGAACTCTTTGCCTTTGCAGGACATATCCCGAATGGCACGAGTCGTTTCTCCTCTCGCCTCCATGCGCTACCCTGTTTATTCTATTCTGGATCGTGGGCAGCACTCCACACAACTGTCCCAAATGCCCAGTGACTAGAAAAGCGCATCTTCCTTCTAAACCTTGTTGGGAAGACTGCCTTGTGTAATGCTGTAAAGCCTTCAGAAACAATGAGCAGTAGATCGTCATCATCGCCTTCAATCCCGTAGCTTAATGCAATGTCTTCTGGGGCGCCACAGATGATTTAAAAAACAGGTAGCGCCATCTCTCTCTGTTCATACATCTGTCTGCTTGTCCATACTGGAAAATTGTTCTCCTTCTCTGCCTTAGGTCATTGCTGAGATGCTCGATTTAAGTGGCAAACGCAGAAAGTAAAAGCAGAAAAAGACAGATAGAGCGAACAGAAGAGCACAAGGCAGTCGATCAAGAAATGATTGAAAAGGGCGAATGAAACTCTTGATAAACAGTGTCAGGAAATCAAAGACAACTTTAAGAGGAATGACAGTGAAAAGCCGTATTAACTGGTGAAAGAGAGACCTTTACCAAATAAAGACGCGTCTCTATCATACAGGAAATAGACGGAAACTGCCCCATTGAAGACCACGACATGTACTGAGAACTGTATAATCGCAGAGCCACCGGGGACCCAGAGGAACTGAAACGCTCATAATGACCAACAGTGATAACTACCCGATCTTAAGGGAAGAAGTGGAACCAGCTGTGAAACTGCTGCTGGTGAGAACAACATTCCAGTAGAACTAGTCCGAGCTGGAAGAGAGGTATGATAAGCGCTTATGAGTACGAACAACGTGCATAAACAGATCCGACAGACGAATTATGGCTTACTAATTGGAGTCAGTCCTTGGTCATCTCCCTGTATAAAACGATCAGACGGGTTAAGGCTCACTGATAAACAAACAGTAAATGGACTGGAATCCACAAGGGAAGAGGAGTGTTGGAAGACCAAACAACGTGGAGGAAATGCACAGAAGAAGAGGCAAAAATGGCTGGATTTACATGTCCCCAGATCGTTGCACAGCTGAGAAAGAACTGACCAGACCACGATCGTTACACAGATGAGTAGGAACTGATCATACTAAGGCTGACGTTTAGAGAAAACCAAGTAAATATAAATATAAGTTTCAGCTGGTATAGTGCATGCCATGAAACTTGGTTTGCACACAATTTAGGATCCCTCCTTTTCCTTTCTTTTAATTCACTTCTGTGTCTGCTACCATCGTCTCTTCGTACGAACTAATGTATGCAGACATTATAATATTCTTGTAACTGGGGTGGAACGAAGAGAATGTCCACAACCTTGTATTGTATCTAGTATTGTGAAGGTTCGTGACATCACCACACATAGACACGCCCCCTCCCTCTCTCTATCTCTCTCTCTCTCTCTCTCTCTCTCTCTCTCTCTCTCTCTCTCTCT
>JBDFRD010351824.1:0-10081 GCA_039654405.1 Bullina lineata | reverse complement strand
AAAAGCGTGGCAATTGGGACACGTTGGTGAGTCCAGAAATCGCCATTTATGCATATTGGCAGCTGTTCTGGTATGTCCGGGTCGTAATCTATTAGCTGCTGTCCAGTATTTTCGTTTTCGGTCTTGCAAGCCTCCTTCTATGTCAATGATGTTTCTTTGGTAGTCATCGAGTGTGGCCCGCTTCCTCTTCCATTTCTTTTCTCCCTGTACTGCAGGTTCAGGCGCATGCCCGTTTGGGATGCTTTCACGTTCGTTCTGTACATCCATCTCAGTAGGAAATGAGTAGCTGTTTTTGCCGCCATCTTATACTATACATGTAAGCTGTTTTGGTTTGCTTCTTCAACCGTGCCCTTCGAAGAGCTGCCAGTGTCAGAGGAAAGCAAAACGTTTTAATGGTCGTACTTACTTACTTACTTTATCTGTCCCCAACTCTACCTTTCGGTGTATGAGTTAATGGTCCTGAGGTTATTAATTTGTATTTCGTATTTCAAAAGCAGTGTCAACGTACCTAATTGTTGCAAATAGTACTTACGGCCCTCCGCGCACTATTCCGTTTTGCCACTTGCACACACGTCAAGCAAAAGTGGATGTTTTCATCTCCTTCTTGGAGCGGCACCTTCTACACCTTGTCCTCTTCTTTTGTCCTGTACCAACTGTACTTGCACCTTCTCTGTTCTGACCCAGAATTCCAGTTTCAAAACTCGCAGTTGCAAGCTGTTGTTCAATGGTCCGCACAAGCTGTCTGGGAATTTTTGGCAAAGTCATTCTTCTTGCAACTCTCTTGCAACATGTATTTTGAATAAGCGACGATTGCCAACTTTAGCAAGCGTATGGTCTTGGAATTTCAGCCAGCCTGCAGAAAATTGCTGCAGAAAAAACTGACGATTTCAAGCAGATTCTTTTGAAAAAGTTAACCAAGGGCCACATTTTGATTTGCTTTCTTGTGGTCATTGAATGCGTCATCAACGCATCTTTTTGTTGAATTATAAAGCTGTACAACTTCTTGTAGCAGCCTGTCATCACTATGGAAGCATCACCTTACATTGTGGGCATCGGAGATTGTAGGTCATTTGTACTGGAGTCAGCTTGGCCACTGATATCTAGTGCACTCGATGTGTGTTGTTGGCTTGTGGAAGCTGTGAAAAAGGAACATACCCATGTAACCCTTTTGCTTTGACTAATCATCAGTGCGAATGCATGTATCGAAGTGTCATCCAGATTTAAGGTAGCTGATAACAACTTTTGGGTCATATCATTTAAAGTTCACCCAACAACGTAGCTTATGTTACGTAACAAAGATGGAAAGTAACAATAGCAAAAAGATACATAGATGAAACAATGATCTTGTCATGACAGCACATGTTATGCATAAACTATAGATGTGAGAGCACATAGATCTAAAACTAATTACCGCACATGTTTGCTGTTTTTCTTCCACTACTAAAGCAGGAAATGCACAGAGAAAAAAGATCTTACTGTTTGATCACATCTTTACCAGTAAAGAATAAGACTGCATTAGCCCACAGCAAAACACAAGATTTTAAGGAAGCCGAGTACAGGGTAAAAGAGTGGGACTGTTTTTACAAGAAGACGATGTCAGTACAAAGATCATGACGAGTTAGTGGTGCCACTACAAACTACTATACCTAAATTTTCACCAACTTTTTTTTTTTTTTTTTTTTTTTGCAAACATTAACTTTTGCTATTTCTTTAACAATACAACATGCACAGAGAATCTGAGAAAAAGACAAAGAAAACACAACGAAGCGTTTTAATGAAAAGAAAAAGAAACTCTGAAGAAAGCTGTTCAAACAGTGTAGCCGCTGATGTTACCTTCCAGTTTGATCTCTGAAATCAAGCATGTTGGGGGAAAACAAGATAGATAGGAAAAAAGATGCAAGTAACTTTTTGCATGTTCATTTCATTCCCTTTCAGAATCGGAAGGTCAGCACAATAATATAGAAATTAACATCCATTAAATGAGCAATTTGTCTGAATAAAACCATAGGTAGATTAGACCTCTTACTTTAACCAAAAAAGCATTTTTTCATTTAATGTTCAAAGCATCAAAACTGAGGGGGTTTGTTGTTGTTTATTTATTTAATAGGAGACAGTCTAAGATGTGCATCCCTGTTGCAGCCTCATGTTTCATAGAGCATCTTGAGACACGAAGGACGTGATGAAAAAGAATTTTTTTTTTTTCAAGATATTGGTTAAATTACGTTTCTGAGCTAAGTATTTTTTACTTGAAAACACTTGATTCCCAGTTAGGAATTAATTAACAAGCCTCTTTCTATGCATTCATTTTCAAAATCTATTTTCAAAACATTAAGAATCTACTAACGTAATGTCTGCAGATGACAGCTGCAGGTTCAACTTCAATTTACTTTGTAAAGCTTTCTCTTACAGGGAAATGTTTCAACTTGACAAAGACATTACCTGCTTGAAGCAATACAGAACCATGAATCAACTCTAAATGTTTAGATTAACCCTCCAACCCTTTTCAAAACTTGCGCACCCTGTGCAAATAAAGATTCTTTTACTATTATCTCCAGCCGTATGACTTTAGTACACACAAAAAAAATGTAATTAATGCTGTTATTCAGTCACTACTATCTAAATCAAATACAATATTTTAGTAAGCATTTGATAAGGGGAGTAGCACTCTCCGTTCCGATTCAGTAGCTCGCTAAAGGATGATAAAACAAGTTGCATAATATCATTGTGATAAACATGGTTCTAGAAAGTGGATGGGTGAAACTAGATGTCTTGTAACATATTTCACTAGTAGCTAGTTTTGCTAGCTGAGATAGACTATAAAGTTACTTCTAGTAATTCATCATTTGGTCTTGTCATGTGACGTCCTTGCTTTTCGAAGCTCTATATTTTATTCCATGTACGATTTCGGATAATTATTACCCTGTCTTCAAAGCGCACAAAGTGTGAAGAAAGGGCAACAGATAGCCAATCCTGAATACTACACAAGATTCAAGCTAAAATTCCTGATTCTCTGCTAAGTGACAGAAAACTCCTTGGTGCTAATTTCATTTAAAAATTGATGATGAAAGTGAGAGCAATTTTGAGACGCTACTGCCACGAGAAGGATTATATAATCATAGAGTAGTTCAGTTGTGAAACAGGCCTTACTACATGACACAAAAGTTCAAACCATCCACTTTCATGACTTGCAAAGGGTGTAAAGGAAGGAGCTAAAAGGTTGCTGACTTCACCAATGTGAAAGCAAGGAATCAAACTGCAAGAAAACGATATTTTATGCATAGCAAGTCAAAGCATAACACGTTGAGATTAAATTTAAATAAAGGATATTCTTAATTACAGGCGATCTTTTTCAAACCAATTAAAAATCAAAATAAGCGAATAAAAAGTTTGCTGCAACACAGTATGTCCTAGAATAAAAACTAAAAAAATTTTTTATCATAGCAACTAAATAACAAATAAATAAATATAATGAACAAGTTGCAGCTTCATGCTATGTTTCAAAACAATGCATGTCTGTATTTTATTCCACTTTCATTGATATCAACATGAAAAAGGAGATTGATATCACGAGTGGCAAAAGCATTTTTCTCCAGATAAAAACACAAATATCACCTTTGAAGTTTTTCACCATTCCTCGCTTCATCAAGGGCAGGGACAGGGGAACAAAATGCTCATGGCTGCAGACTATACGAAGAAACTCAAACTTGAAGTCATGGAGAACCTGCAACAATCAATCAGTTGTCCATGGTTGAGCTGTATTGGTTAGGATTTAATTTTTTTTCAGGGAAAAAGTGACTTGACATTTAAAATTACCAAGTATGCAAACATCCTATGAATTGAAGTTCTGAGGTGTAGTTTGTATTTTCATAGGTCTATGTGAAGCAAAGTGACCCAGTGACCGAATGGTTAGAGCGTTGGACTCCTAATCCAAGGGTCCAGGATTCAAATCCGGGAGGTGACCGTGTCGTGTCCTTGGGAAAGACACTTTACACCATTTTTCCTCTCCCCACTCAGGTGTGAATTGGGTACTGGCATATTCTGCTGGCGAAGTAAGCCTACAACAGACTAGCGTCCTGTCTAGGGTGTAAAAATCATCTGTTCCGCTTTATGCTACCAAAACCGGGATAAGCTTCGGCTCTATCGGCCTCATAGGCCTTAAAGGAACTTTACTTTACTTACTTCACTATATGAAGCAAAACTGGTCCAGAAGAGTAGATATTCTCTCCCTTCAAAAAGTGAACAAAAGTTTTGAAAATGCCCAATTCACATGCAACATGCTTAACCTAATCAAACTGGGACAAAGTTAATAAGAAGGGGAAAGGGGGAGATCATGAAGATGAATCCTTATCGATGAGTCACTGTCACTCACTCACTCTACAGCCCATATCTCTTTTGTCTTAAAGAAATCCTATCCTCATAATCATCACACTGCCTAAAGCTTCATGATTATTCACTCTATAACAAAGACAGCATTATGATTTGCAGAAAATAAATCAATTAACAAACTGTGGAAAGAACTATCTCTTTTGCTTAATTCCAGATGCAAGAGGGAATAATCACAACCAACCTTGCTATCCCCTGGGTTGAAGTTCTCAATATACTTGGAAACCAGCTTGAACACATAGCCTCGGTCCATCAGTGTGAAGCAATTCTGAGAACACATCGAGAATGAATATAACTTTTATTTATAAAAATAAAGGTTGGGGATGCCGTAAAAATAATAGAAATACAAGACAGTTTGCTATTGTAGGTTTAAAAACACTTGCAATCAGGACGAAGAAAGGAAAGAACGGAAAATTTATAACACATATTGTCACAAAAACATTATTCCATATATTATCATGCTGACATATTGAAATTACTGTCAAGACACATTGACATGAAATTTATTCAATACCAGATAATAAACTCAATTTGAAGCCCATTATCACATTATTCTATATATTTGAAGCCCATTATCACATTATTCTATATATTTGAAGCCCATTATCTCATTTCTCTCTATATTTGAAGCTCATTATCTCATTATTCTATATAGACAATACACGAAGAAGTGGGTGCCTAAACAGTGCACTGTGGCAACTATGTTTTAAGTCCCTGGATCTTCACTGAGGAAACGTTACCTCAAAAATGTATTTCATGGTTAGAAAATGTAAGCACTGCCTTTTTACTTTGAGAACCATACAAAAACAAATGAAAACACCAGGTTACAAAGGAATGATCTACTTTTCTTTTTTTTGTTCACCAAAAGCCTTTCTTTTTGAACTAAGCTTCCCACAAGCAGTACATTTTGGAACTATTACTAACATCTGATGCTAATTGCACATTTTTCCTAATATGACTGTTATCAAACCCATGGTTTTATAAACTCTAAACTCATAACTTAAAACCATCTCTGTAAAAACATTATATAAATTATAAATAAAATAATAAAGAAATACAAACGAACACAAACATTTCCTGGCACACACCCTAGCTTACAGCGATTTGCTTACCTTCACAAACACTGCAAGGCTGTGGTTTGCATTCTTGGTTTCATCTTTGTAGTCTTTAGCTTTCTGTATGATGTGCAACGTAACCACATGAAGCAGTGTCTGGAGCCGGTACTGGCACTCTGCTGCAAACCGCTCATTACGTGGCATCTGGGAAAATTACAAGTAAAGAGTTAGGAAACTATTTAGAAGAATGCTAACTACCTTCGCATTCACAGAAATAAAATCAGCGCAACTTTAATCATTACTGCCTTCCTAATGGATTGCTTTGGAATTTTAAACAAAAGAGTTTCAACTTTTATACTGAGGATATCCTTGTTATTTTAACATAGGCTGAAGTAATACAAAAGTATACATTCTATGTGAAGACGGTACATGAAAGAAAATATGTCAAACTGATAAATATAGATCACACAAGCAATTGAATAGTTGAACGGGATTTTTTTCAAGAATACCCCTCATAACAATAAAAAAAATACTAACACTTTCTGATCCTTAAGCCAAGATATTCCTTCTCAAATTGCAGAAGTTTCTCAACTGAGACAAACTGGTTTTCCGATCCTTTTGACAAGTCCAAAATCATAAAAGGGGCAAACTACTGTCACCACACGGGTCTTCTAGAAACCAGCAACCTCCAAAAAGAAGTCATTCTCCGTCTGAGCTTCAAGATGTTGTACAAAAACTCACTATAGAATACTTTCTACGATATCTTTTAGCAGACGATTATTGCTACCACTTCTTTATAGAAATTGACAGATTATTGCAAACCTACTTAGGAACACATACACAAATATGAAGATTTATTGTTGCTAATTCCTAACAGAGGGCAGAATATGAACAGCTCACTCTCTATCTGCCTTCCGGCATCACAGACTGCAGGTCTGACTAGTTCCACAAGTATTGACCATGTCTTTACCTTTAAATAAACTAGAATGACCGAGAGAAAACAGCGCCTTTTAGCACAGCATTGTTTCCAAGAGTCTGCCCAGGCAAAGCAGCCATACAGCTGCTTCAATTATCTGTAAAAGACAAAGTGGGCCGTATAATTCCTTACCTTGACCCTCTCTGTGTCAATCAGATACAAAGTCATGCTCTTCAGTAGCACTTCAAAGAAGAACCAGGCATGCTTGAGGAATCGGGTCACCACCAGGGGGTCAGTGTTGGCAGGCCGCAAAATGGAGGTCAAGTGCTTGGATAGTTCTTCATGGACTGTCCGCTGTGTCTTGCTGGCCTTACTGGCAGGATCTGGCCGGAACATGTACTGGGATGGACAGGAGGGGGAGGGGGAGGTTGAAGTTGGTTTCAGCAAAAATAAACCATGAAAAGCTTTGGATGCAAAGCATCTCTTTGTCTCTCTAAAAGAACTCAAATTGTTCCTTTTGTGGCGGAATGATTTCTAAATAAAATGACGCATGCTTTTTTCGAAAGCCAGGATGATGCCGTTTTAAGAATTTTGAAGGTTGTATTATAGTTTTGTTCTTAACTCTTCAATTATTTGATATATAGACACATATGATGCATTTTCAGAAAGGAAATTGGGCTGGCTGTCTCATGAAACAAAACCAAACTGGAAAAACAGTGACAAAAAAGCAAAACGTTGGCTAAACAAATGCCCCACTTCACAATCAAAGTCACAAAGCGTTGAATTTGCTCCTAAATTACTTCATTCACATGTTTCTGGTATCACAGATTTCAAATCTTTCATCAGCCTTGGGTTACATTTCTTTGAGAGCGCATTGAAAGCATGACATACTTAGCATGTCATATGGTCCCTTCGAGATTTGAAATCAGCTGACTTTAGGACATATGCTGTAAGTGAGGTGTCGTGAAGGGGTGAAAGTACCATGAATTAAAAATAAATAAATTATAAATAAAATAATAAAGAAATAAAAATAAAAATAAACATTTCCTGGCACATACTTCTCTGCCATTACCTCCTTCTCTACAGCTTACCTTCACATACTTCTCCACAGACTCCTGCTGCTCTGCTCCGTGAACTTCAGACACTATGTGGATCAACACTCTGAAACGAGAAACAAGGCATTCAGAAACACAATGTATAATTAACTTATTGCCAATGCAGTGTTTTGACCCAGCCAGCCTTCACAATACACAGCTTTTTGACCACATTTAAAGAATATTGTTCTCCCGTTATACATAGCAAACATGTATTATTTCAAAGAAAAGCTCATTTTTTTTCAGTATTCTTTTGATATGAATTTCAAGCTACTTGCTTGAAGGATATTTCCATGAGAAGTTGCAAAGGATACCCCCAAGCTGTCTAAAATAAGCATTTGACTGGCTGGTATAAACTGTATGAAACCGTTCTGTACTAAAATAGGATGGATCAACCATGAGAGATACTGCTTCAAGAGGAGCTGGAAACGAGCTTTCCAAAACATGCCGTCTCTACTGTAAGGACAGTCAGTCCCGACGAAAAGAGCCCCATATACACAAAGGAAGGGTGAATTCATGGGAAAGTTTTCCATGTTCCAAACCCACTCTGTTCTACATATCTGGATCTAGATTCAACTCATCTAAGTCTAGTTCAGCTGTGTGTAAATCTATATCTATTGAGGGTGCAACAGTTGGTCTTGTTGGACTAGATCTAAATCTAAGTAAAAACTCAAAACACCATGAGCAACCAAGCTGTAAACTTGTTTAAATTTAGGCTACGTGGTCAACGATAATGTAAAAATGGTTAAAAATCGTGCCGACCATCAATTTCGTCTTTTTCTTTTCAATACAAAGGCATGAAAAAAATATCGCGTAGGTGCCACTGACACTGTCCGTCACAATCATGAGTTAAGTCGGCAAAATGCTACGTTCATTACTATCATACAACAATGCCTCTTATACCTTGTACAGCCCCATGGATAAAAGCCTACCTCAGACATGCATCCTTTCTAAGCCTACTTGGGATCTACAATGCTAATCCTTCCAAGCCTCTCTGAAGAACCTCACCTGTGCTTCAAGCCTACATGAGATACAAAAACACTTGTCCTTCAAAGTCTACCTGAGATGTATCACATCTGTCCTTTCATTTAAACCTACCTGGAAAAAAAAGCATGTCCTTCTTTCAAAGCTTACCTGAGATATACCACATCCTTTCATTTAGGCCTACCTGGAAAAAAAAGCACAAGTCCTTTTTTCATAGCTTACCTGAGATATACCACATCCTATCATTTAAGCCTACCTGGAAAAAAAAGCACAAGTCCTTCTTTCATAGCTTACCTGAGATATACCACATCTTTTCATTTAAGCCTCCCTGGAAAAAAAACCACACCTGTCTTTCTCTCCAAACCTACCTGACACAATTGACTGCCACATCCTCACTGACCGTCTTGGACAGGAGCTGGAACAGCTGGTTGAGTAGCGTGGGCAGGAACTGAACATACGTGCTCACCTCCACGGCGAGTAGGGACTGAAACATGCCCAAAAAGACAGCATGTCACACAGGGGTAGGAAGATACTACAAGAATGCATGGGGTATTTTCAATGAGGAAACAACATTAAGTTATCTGCACAACCTCAAAAATAGGCAAGGAAAAAAAAAATGAGACTTATTTTTGAGACTAAAAGATATTTTGAAATGATAGATTTTTTTCTTCATTTCTTTCAATTTTCTACAAAGATTTTAATATATTTGAACATTCTAGGGTTTTTGTGTGTGTTTTTTGTTTGCTTTTTTGTTGTTGTTGTTATTTTGGGGTAGGGGGCGGGGTTCATTCAATAAATTCTTAACACATTTAAAAGCCTCTTTAAGTCTTTTAAGCCTACATCACTTGAAACAAGCATGGAAATCTACATCCTTCTATTTGAAAAAAAACTGAAACAAACATGGACATCTACACCCTCCCTTCCATTTGAAAAAAATCAAGTTCCCTGGAATGCCTGGAGATGTTTATTCTTGGAAGGTACAAGCCTCAATGCAAAGCATGATGATGACAAGTCATTTGTCCTAGATACATTTCTACAAGTGGGACAAGACTCAAGAAATCCCACAAACCTCAAATCCACAAATGACAACATAACAAATATTTTATAAAACAGACAACCTCACAGCAGGATGTTATTCAAGCCACCTTTGAGCACTGACAACTTTAACAAAGAGATGACCCAATAATAAAAATGCAGCTTTTCAGTTTTGCAACTCGGCTGATATATATATCATATATACTGTACCCATAAAGTTTTTATAAAAATAACAAATCAGTCATGATTAACTTTCTTTATATAAATTCCAGTGTAAGTGACTAGACACATGCAGAAACTCGTGGCAAAGATACTCAACACAAGCCAGTCTCCTTCAGTGTTATAAATCAAACCAAACAAAGCATGGACACATACACACAAACATCACAACATAACAATGCTACAGGACAGATCCATTCATTAAAAGATTACGACAATTTCAATCTAAACATCATTTCTGAATGCATGTTAAACATTCTATACTGGTAGGGAGGCTATTCTATTTCCTTTATGTTTCATATTATTAGTAAATTATGTTGTTGTCAAAATGTTTAAAGCTTGATTTCATAAAACTTTTAATTCAATAAAGATGCAATTCTTATTTTTTTTAATTT
>JBDFRD010351602.1:0-10082 GCA_039654405.1 Bullina lineata | reverse complement strand
ACACATACACACACACACACACACACACACACACACACACACACACACACACACACACACACACACACACACACACGCGCATCATCGGCCAGTGAAGGATTGTATGATGAATTAACCCAAATCCCATGGGATCAGATTCTGATCTAGAGATTTTCTTATCAGTGTCACGCGCATACATTATATTATTTATGTGCAAGCGGTCGCATCGACCATGTGTTACTATGAAAGTACAATAGCGAATGGCCACGTCACGAGATGGAACGGAGTGGCAACAGGTATCATCCAGGGAATCATGAGGGAGGACGAAGAAGAGGCAGACAGACAGAAATGGGCTGACAATACTGATGAGTGGACTGGCATGCCGTTCGCTTTGGCACATCACAGACAGGACAGGGGCAAGCTGGTCCTCAATTCCCCCATGGCTCACCCCGAAGGTTCCTCTAAGAACTAAGAGACAATTAACAGTTCCCAAACAGTAAAACTTAACCCTTTCACTTCCCGCTATTTGTAGCTCAATCCCAAGAAACATTTTTTTATGTAGTCGTGTTTTTCATTTTTGTGCAGTTAATTTGGAAGTGAAAGGGTTAAAGAGAAAAGCGAAGAGAAAAATTGTGCAGGATGAATGAGTATCAAACTTGAGAGTATAGATCAGATACAGCGTGAGAGTATATTTATACCTGTGCTTCCATGGAAAGGTAAGTATTAGGGTTAGGGTTAGGGTTAGGATCTGGACATTGACAGTATATAACAATGCTGGGCACAGATAACCAAACAGTATTTTACTAGTTTGTGGTGCCTGGCCACGGTAGCCATATAAGTTAAACTAAACCAAAAGCAGCCAATCCAATTTTATTTATTAAAATAATATAACAACGCAGAACAGGGGAAGTAATCATTTTTCATGAGCTATCAAATTGAGTCTTCGAGAGTTGCTGGTCTTTGTAACGAGTTAAATCATGAAAGTCTGGAAAGGAGGGAGACCGGGATGAAGACAAAAAGAATAGGGGGAACAGGAGAAGATGAAGAATAAGAACGAGAAGCAGCAACAGCAATTTTAACAACAACAAGAGGAAGACGAAGTTAAAGAAAAGGACTCAGAAAATTCTGTCTCTACAGCTTAAACATAACCAAGCACACAAAGTAGATTTTCCACAATCTTACACTCAGTCCCACGAATGGAGTTTGAGACAAGTCCTGTATGACAATGATTTTATTCGCTCAGTGAAATTTACACCATATCAAAGCAATTGTAAATTATTACTGCGCATACAAAAATAAAATAAAAACATTTGAATAATAACGTCACACCAATACAAGATACAGGCCTTTCCTGGGTATTTGGAGTGCAACATTCATTAAAATCAAATAAAATCCTACCTGAAGAATTAAGTAATCAAGAACATACTTTCTTTCCATATAGATTAAATAGAAAAAACAAAAGAAATATTTAGGTACAGTTAAAACATTAATAATAAAGAATAATTCATTGAAAATTAAAGGATGAATACAAAAACATGTCAGCCCATATATTACATGTATTAAAATATATTATGTTAGATGAAAATAAACTTCTTTTTTTTGTACAAAAAATATTTATAAAGATGATAGAGTTCAAAGATCTTACGATTTCACGTCTTATGTTTTGTCAGATAATTCTCAGCCTGGGAACATTTTAATTTGATCTTACTAATACTGGTGTCCTATTTCAAAAAATGTATCTTGATCTCATCGAATCCAACATTCAAGAAAAAAAAATACCAGGGGCTTAAGAAACACACTTTTTGTCTTCTTAAGTAACAGAGTAGAAGAGAACGAGCACAATAAACACAGCATTGTTTCAAAATGATTATACTTTTAACACAAAGAAAACACTTTTTGCCACAAAATTAATGTACCTTAATATTTATACGTAATGAACATACTATGTCAAATAACAAATATGCCGTACACAACAAACATACTTTTGAAATACAAACAACGCACCTCCACCACATAATGAATGTATATTATGTATATAGTCAATTTACTTTGGCTGTTGTTTTTTTTACTGAATAACCTAAGACTATTAGTTAAAGCCATTGAAACTGAAAAAAATAAGGACACAGAAAAATGTGTTCCTTTTTGTTTGGTCTCATATAACATTGTGTTTTTGGCATATTCTCTCTTTTTTGTTACTGAAGGGGGTGAAATTTATGGGGCAGAAAATTCTGTGTATGACTCACTTTTATGAAATAGTAGCCAATATGATCTTATTTAGACAAAGAAGGAACACGACAAACATGGTCAGAACTGGCAAAGTTATCCCGGAACAGAGTGATGTGGAAATCCCTTGTGTGTGGCCTATACCCTGATAAGGGTGAGGGGCAATGATGATCTTACATAAATAAATAAATGAAGTAATAAAGAGCAAGGTCAAGTCATAGGTAAATCACTATTTTTGACCAAAAACAATGGTCTCCACGTTAAAGACAAAACAGCACACAGAACACTCTTACCATATATATTCATCAACTGCCTGTTCTAAAACTATCTTAAAAATTAACACGAGCAAACAGAAGTAGCAGCAATTGTACGGCAAAACAAAATGAAAGACATTCAGCAGCACTTGACATGGTAGGTTTTAAAAATCACCACAGGAACATCATCAAAACAGAATCGAACCTTTTCCTGACGACTACCCTCTTTCCCTCTCTGTCATCATTTCAGCTATATCTGGTTTTCAGTGATCTTCAGCTGGACCACATTTCAAGAGAACAAATATACCCTATATGCAGCTAGAAGATAACCGAAAAGATATTTTGCCAAAAGCAGCACATTTTTCTCAGCACCGTACACTTAAATATCATATCCCTAACAAATATTTTGACATGTATCTTTGTAAAATATAAAACTTCTTTTTTAAATATATAAAGGAATTGTGGGTGCGAGAAAAATACAATGTAAAAATGTCTTTACGAATACTGAAATGCAAAATATAGTCATGAAATTTGCCAAGACATAATCTATCAGGCTTGACTAGACTATGCAGAATTTAACGATTGTCTCAGAATCATAATTTCATAAGTAATTTGGAATACAATAGTTAAATCATCATTTTCCACATCGTTATCAAAATTTCATTAGTTTTCTCTCATTTATAACTTAATCAGGCCACAGAAAGAAAGGTTGCTCAGTTTTCAGTTTGTCAGGGCCTTGTGATATAGCAGCTGGAAATACTTTTATGTGAATAGTATTCTCCAACAGTCCTACTCTCATTCGCAAGGCTGAAGACAGAGATGGCTGGCGCAGGCTGACTGAGAGATCATCCATCATGTCTCCTCTACGATCGAAGGTTCTGGAGACTGAGTGAGTAATTCTCCAATAAGCCTGAGCCACAGTCTGTCTCTGACAATTTTCTTCAGGATGCAGATATTTAATGTTGAAGGCTTTGACTGGAACTCTTTTATATCTAGATGCTGTTAATGCTCATGTACATATTAGCCAAATATTATACAAAGGTGCAAGTTTAATGCCCATCAAAATATGTGAATCCCACCGACTGGGTTTTGTACTAAGAAGCAGTATCCGATAAGCCGACATGGGTGCATGTCTTAAAGCACCAAGATGACAAATATCTGATAAAATAATATGCATTCATTATTTCTTAAAGCCAAAACACATACAAAATGCAATAAACAGAAAAGTGAAGTTTTTATATAACATATGGAAGAAGACAAAAAAAAATATTATGCATGAAGGAATATTAGGATATTAGTATCTTCAAACGAAGTGGCTAGTCGTACTGTAGTACAGATGGGTGATTGGCCTATCCGTACTTCGTAATTTTTATCAACGGCAAAAACAAGCCCATCACTGTGCAAGCGCATAGAGTCTAGCATCAACAAAGCCGTCACAGTCGGACAGTCTTTCATTCAATGCCTAGGTCACCCATCACTACACAAGAGCACAGATCAGATCCCTTGTCGTCAACAAAGCCATTTGACCAACACCGGATAGTCAGACATAGATTTACGTAGGCTGCCTGTCACTACACACTAGAAAAATCCATACTATAGTACGATTAGGCTTTGCCATCTTCAAACGTCAACATTTTGTGAATTAAGCACAACTCAAAGACTATAAGGTTGTTATATGGATTCTCAATAGTGAACAATGGAGTGACTTGGTGAACCATGGACACAACATGACAACATTGACTTACTTGACTTATGCCTCTTGATTCCTTAAGGAACATAGGGCCGCATACATGACAACATGCAATATCATAACATTAAAAACGTAAAGTCTTAAAATAAGAATTTTAAAAAAGCCGTCAGCATTTGGAGGGCATGGCATGTCTGCAAACAAAGATAAAAAAAAAAAGCTGTTTATATAAATGGGATTCTGTTCTTGTTCTGAGTATTACTGATCTCTAAGAACAGAGAACATGTGGCAGAATATCATATCTGATTCATATACATTGAACAATTTATAATTTATTATATATTCATTTTGGAAAAAGGACAATCACGGTAAAGGGGAGGGAAAGGAAAAGTATGAAGATGAATAAGTTTCACTAAATGCAAAAAAACTGAATGAAAGCTGTAGGGAAGCCGAAAAAGTTTCACTGAATTATCATAAAGGTGTGTGGTATTCACAATATATTTTTTTGGAGGGCTGGTTTTACAATGAAGAATAACTGGACCGTGATTCTGGTAAAGACTTTGTGACACATTTCAGCGTATTTCCTCTTTGTAAGTTTCCATACCAAAATTCTTATCAACGCTGCATTGTCAAACACAAAACAGAGTCATTTTTCCCCAACTTTCCTTAAACTTTTCAATTAACGGTTGTCCCATCCTTTTATACAGATGGATTTTCAATAAACACTGCAAGCATGTTTTATGATTGATTCATATCTACATTCACAAAGCTCCGCAATAAGTATACATAACAGTTTCTTACTTACACAATACATTTGTGTCTATCTTGGATAGGAAATTTTTTTTTAATTACATAACAAATTGCTATGCTTACATAACATAAAATGCAACAAAATACAACTAAAACTACAGACAGACTACATATATTACAACAATGTTAATAATATTAACAGTACGTTATTTTATGTAATATGTATTCAATATTTCTTCTTCAGGTTAAGGTTTGTCTTTAATATCAGCTCTGACTACACCACAATCATTTTAGGTAATGGCAGCTTTGCTTCTTTATCAGGACAGTGTGTGAAGAAATTCTATAGGTTTCAAATTCAGGTTCAACGGTACTGATCTAAAATCTCTTGGTTCAGCTTCTACTGAGCCAAACACGTCTGAATCTCTATTTAATCTGGTTTTCAGTCCATCAATGATCCCAACACCCTGACTCTATTTTGGGGGGATATAATATATTTTTTGAAAACTGTTTTCTGCTACAGTACAAGATATGTTTTCAGTCACACTTGATCATGACATCCTTTGGTCTCGACACTAGTTGGTCCTCCTCTCTTCCGTTGTTCTTGAGGTTCTACAGAAAGGGAAAAGCTGAATATAAAGGAAAACGTTTACAACGTTACGTGGCACATCCCTTCATAGAGAAACAAACCAGTGACACGACGAAACACAAAGCCTGCCTCAGTGCTGATCACAGTTGACTAACTTACAGCGGAACTGAAAGGCTTGTGGGTCAGAATCACATTACTTCAACGATAAAATCTTATGGAATGCAAAATTACTGCCAGCACTTCTGCAGGCTTGAGTGTCATGCGACTCAGGCAAGAAAGAATCCACAGCTAAGTAATGGAACACAGATGTAGAATGTCATGTTTGCACTTACTTCAGAAGAGTAAAAGATACCATTCAGTGCAGACAATGTTATCAATTAATATTTCATCATATCATATACACAGGTTCCACTGTACTTTTAACTAATGGCAAACTCAATCAGTAAATGCAAAAAACAAAAATAACATAACTTTCCAGGATTGTTGTAAAAGTATGGAAGTACATTGTACAAATGTTCATTTTTTCCCCCCAAAAGAGTTCCTGACAACATGGATTAAAATCTGACGTTCCTTTTTTAAAAAACAAAAAATACCCCAGCAAATACGAAGCAAAATGCCATCAAATTCTAAAGAGGGAACGATAAAATAAAAAAAATGATGGAGCCTGCAAATGTATGAAATTTTATCTAGAGTATGCATATTATGTTCATGGGAATCTATCCAGTAGTCTATGACGGATATTTTACATCATGTGATGTTGCTTTTCATAGATATGTTTGGTCAATTTGAAACTGAGTTCAAAGTGGAGATTTTTAAATTAATGAAGAATTTGACTGCAGTTGGTTTGGTCACAATTAAAAAATTAAATACAATCGAACCTGAAATTTACCATGACAGTCACAAAAAAAGTCATAAATGATCCAAGAATTATTAATAAAGTCCTATGAAGGTTAACACAGTACCCATTGCTGACATTCAACTGAATACAGAGATCACAGGTCAAGCCTCTCTTTTCTTGTGGTACATTTCACCATGAGTTTATCATCAGTTTCAATATTCCTGGTTTATAAGAAGCTAGAATGGACCCTCAAAATAACAACACTTATTTTCTTAAAACAAGTAAATACCAAGACATCAAGCTGTTGTACACTGCTCAACATCATAGAGTAACAAGTAGAGAGATGAGACAACTGCGGTCTGTAATTAGTGTTATATCATCATATTCCAAGGATATGTTTTGATTTTAATTTATCTATGTACATGTAAAGTGCCCAAACTCTATGCTTTTTCCAATGACATAGAAACAATGAATTACAACTAAAGGTTTTGCCAGACAAACTGGTGGTAAGCTGTCCTAATGCTCACAGAATGGCAGAAAGACAGACAGACAGACAGAAAGATAGATAGATAGACAGACAGATAGATAGATAGATAGATAGATAGATAGATAGATAGAAAGATAGACAAGACTGACAGATAGATACATACATACATAGGGCAGATAGACAGACTGATGGACAGACAAGCAGACAGACAACTGCAAAGTCAGTTACAAAAATGTCACTGTTCGCACTTCTTATGCTTTGTTCAATTGTCCAAGTTTTTACACTTCTTTCATGCATAAGAAACCTTTTTCATTCATTTCCTTACAAAATTAAAAACTGCAAAATTTCATACTTAAAAAAACCCAACCAGTCCACTCAACAGCATCCTAAATCAAGTTCAAATTAAAAGCATACATTCCATATATATGATTATATTATCAGTTAGAAAAAAAACAACACCATATTATTATTGAAAGGATTTTTGCTCTTAACTTGTTGTCATAGAAGAGTCCATGTCTCCTTTGAGCAGCTCAAAAGAAGACGATGAGTCCCCATCAGAGACGGTCTGTTCATCATCAGCCAGAGCTGAATCATTGAGGCCCAGAGAACTCCCCTCGGAGACGGTCGAATTATTCTCATTCAAATCACTTCCAACATCCGCAGCTTCTGTTCCAGCTGATGTCACAGTAACATGTGTCGCAGGAGCCGCTATTTTGGCCTTGGACCCTAGCAAGCTTTGAGATTTTTCCACAGATGTCTCAGCGTTGTCCGCAGATGACATGGTGTCGCTCAAGGCTGTTTGGGAATGATCTTGGCTGCACTTTGAGTCGTCTATTGTGGAATGAGAAGTGTTGAGCGTGGATTCAAACTCGGTTGTAGCGTCATCACCTTCCCTCTCCACACCACACTCTGAAACGAAGAAGTCGTCTTGTCTCGACAGTGGGGCAATGAAGTGGATTGATGTGCCATCATAGTATTCCAAATAAGGGTAGGCACAGAGTTTGTGCTCCTGAAATACAAAGAGTTTATTACATTTATTTCATTAAGTCAATTTCTTATTTAGAATCTAGTATAAATTCCAGACAGTATCAAACAAAGAGCTGTGGAGACACACAAAATAAACCCCCAATAATGACCCAAATCAAGAAAAGAAAGTGGGGTTGGATTAGCCACACATTGAGAAAGCCTCAAACAATTTCATATCACCTGACAAAGCCTTGAGTGGAACCCACCGGGAAACTGGAAAGTGGGACGACCTAAACAGACATGGCGAAGAAGTATTGAGACAGATTTAAGAAGGCTGGCATGTCTTGGACAAAGCTGAAGAGAGATGCCCAAAACTGAGTCCCATGGAAAAGTGTTGCTTTGGCCCTATGTTCCTTGGAGATTGGAGAGGCATAAGTCAAAGGTGTCTTCGGTGGTCCTCCTCATAACCCAGTCAATAACTAAGTTGAAAAAGATGCTCCAGAGACTCTCTCTATGTACACTGTCAAAGGCCTTCTCAAAAGCAACAAAACTGACATAAAGTTATCTCTGCCATTCTGTATACTGTTCAACGATGTTGCGAGAAGCAAAGATCTGATCATTACAGCTACGTCCTTCCTAAATCTTTCTTGCTCCTTCCTAAGTGCCTTGTCTACAGCTTCTGACATTCTTTTGATGATGATCTTAGCTAGAATCTTGCTTGGCACAGAAAGTAATGTGATCCCTCGCCAATTATTGCAGTCATTCAGGGCTCCTTTCCTGGGGATCTTGACGATTACTCCTTTTGCCCAATCATCAGGCACTTTGTCTCCTTCCCAAATTGCACTGAACAAAGGTTGCAGAATGGAAGCTGACAATTCAGGGTCTGCTTTGAACAGCTCTGCATTTAAGTTGTCGTGTCCTGGAGACTTTCCATTGTTTACGCCACCTTTTATTTTCCGCGTATAACTGGCTTTTGAAGTAGATTCTAACTGCGTCTTCTAAATATGTATGCGCATTATGCATACGGCTTGGCGTTAAACCTTATGTATGTATACGTCATGTAGTTGCTTTCTTTACGCAGTTCATCATGCATACGGGGCCTGAACTTTCAGCCAAAAGAGGAGGTCCGGCATTTGTCAATTTTTGATCCGGAGAAATGTCAAAAATATCTCGTATAAAATACATGTGTAAGACACAAATGGGGTGTATGTGAGAAATAGGGGTGTTGAAAATGTTGATAAATTGTATTAGATCAAAAATAACAGACCTGGATTTTACGAATTGAGACACCACGGAAAACCGGTGTGCTTATTATAGAACCCCCCACCGCCGTATTCTATTTGTAAACAGGTGCATGAGTATAGTCGGCCTTATTTCATTAATATTAGGACACGCTTTCCAAATCATAAATCTACCCTTCTTTTGCTAACAAACGAAATTGCTGCATATTTCTACAATACAAGAAGGTTGACATGTTTCATTGGCTGTGATGGATGCTTTACAAATGAAACGTTCATTGTCCAGCAAAATTCTTCAATGTACACTTCCTTTAAAAATGTCAGCAAAAAAAGCACTTACTGCTGATGTTCGATCTACATAATGTGTCAGATTGCGATCTTTGTGTCAATGATCTGCTTGGTTGTAAAAGAAGCTTTAGCTTCTAACCAAGTTTATCAAAATTAGATTACGCGGCGACGAAACGTTCGATGTTTCACCCTTCATGTTTATCGTGATCACTACCAATCTTGCGCACACGAAGCAAAAGTGTGCAATCAAGAAAGGAGGAGACAGGAAACTGCATTCACGCCTTTTTGACATTCTTTTTCGCAATGATAGAAAATTAGGTCAGGCCAGAGAGGGATAAGCAGTTTCTCTTTTTCCAAACCTGTGCAACCGTCCCTGACGGCTTCTTGAAATTACATAGCCACCCACACCTTCAAGCTTCCATGTCAAGTTTACTTGATCAAGCAGACTGGTCCTGGTGACTTGAAGGTGTGTGGCGTTACGTGAAGGTGTGTGGCGTTACTTGAAGGTTGCGCAAGTCGAAATGATCCAATCGGCTTGGCATGAGCGAGACCAAGTTTTGTTTGATAATTTTCTCGTCAAGCCTTCAAGCCAGCGGCGATCCCACCGTATTCTCCCCCGTTTTGGCCGTGACCCCGTCTTTTTTTAACCTTGATGTAATGTGATCTCGTTATTAGGATGGACCAGCCGGTTTTTTTTTTTGTAATTGTGTGTAGTGAGATGGTGACCTGGTCTGGAGATTTAGTCTGATCTTTTTTTTTTTTTTTTTTTTTTTTTGCGTTCTACAA
>JBDFRD010351492.1:0-10082 GCA_039654405.1 Bullina lineata | reverse complement strand
TTTCCGTTTCCGCGTTGGACAGGTTTCCGTTTTATACAGATCAAATATATAGGAATTAATCACGGGGGGAAAAATAACATTCCGTCTCGGCAGGTTTCTGTCTTAGACAGCATTCCGTCTAGGCAGGTGTGACTGTATCATGTTTCTTCTTAACATAGATAATACAGACACGGATTAGTCAGACAGTTTCTTTATTGCTTTTCTTGATGAAAACAAAATGATCTTGCTACCATTGATTTAGCCTAGATTTTGTTCATAGTGTGTGGAAAATCCCCTCCTTAGTCACAATTAAACTATTCCTCTTGCTTTTTTTAAACGTTTCTCTTTAAAAAAAAAAAAAATAAAAATAAGAATTTGTTTATCAGCTGTTGTTTTTTTCCGCCCAGAGATTTAATTAATTAAAAAGCTCAGTTTCCTCCCACCAGTCTGTCAACAGGTTGTTTTTTTTTACAGATGAAATTCACTATATTTTAGCTCAGAATGGAGTTTCTTCCTTCAATCTATCAATTGTTGTTGTTGTTGTTTTTTTTTCAGAATGTAATTCACTAAAAATCTCATTTTCTTCCCTTCAATTTGTGATCATTATAAGGCCCTATTTCTAATGCTTTACATATTCATTTGAATTTTTTAGTCAACCTGAATAAGATGAAGAGAGCCATAAAGGGATTAGAATTTAACTATTAACATCTCCGAATTCTTGGAGAATTCAGAAAACCAAAACATTTTTGACAAGCCATCCAATAGAGGCCAGGAGAAATAAATAAAATTAGTACCCCTCATCAAAAAGATCTCAGTTTGTAATAATACTTTCATTTGTCTGTTTCGCAGGAGGCTATGAGAACGAGAATACATGTGGCCGTCCCCTGGGCATGAGGATGGACAAGGAAGGATATCTGATTGTAGCAGATGGTTACTACGGACTGTTTCGGGTGAATGTGGTAACAGGTCTGTCAACATATTTGTTATGTCATGCCATAAGTTTGGATTTTGTAACAAACTTATTCCTAGTCAAGAAGAACTAGATTGTCTTGTCTAATCAGAATATTGTTTTAGATCCCAATTTGAATCGTCACAGACATGTAAATGGACAATATGCTCAACGTTTACCTATTTTCTTTATCCCAGTTATTTTGTCATATACTTGACACATACTTACCATCAGAAGAGCTTGAAAGTCCCAGGTGAAACTGTTTTCTTTTCTACCTTGGGAATGCTATCTACATATTGTGTGACAGTAAATGCACCTCTTATTTTTACTTTTATTATCCTTTTGATCTTTGAATGATCCTGTGATAATGTTGAAACTGATCAATTAGGCTGTGCGAAAATTCCATCAACATGTTACAGTACCTCAGATTGATATTGAGTCATTATTCTGATCATCATGTTCATACCAACAGAAAAGGATTGTGGTTATGCAAAAGGTTGGGGACACTATGAAAATGCTACAGATGATTACACCTGAAATAGCCAATCTGGTATTGTGGCTTGGAAAACAATTGTAATCAGAACTCTTCCTGTTAGTGGTAAAGGAATAAGATGAGAAGGACAAAACAGCAAAAAAGAAGATTCCAGGGGCAGAAGTCATTATGTATACTTTGCAAATCTTTTATGGCTAAGAAAACAAGTGGAATTAACTCACTCACATGTTCAGTAAAACTAGTTTTCCAACCCCTTACCCCCATGCACAGATCTGTCTCATACTTTATGCAACTTTGCATACCTTTCTATCGGCTTTCAGTTTATATGAAGTAAAACAGGGGCAGGGTGCTTCATGAGACTGACAACTGTTTATCATCTTTTTCCCATTGATCTATTACAGGTGACTACAAAACATTATACTCTGCCTCTACACCCATTAATGGTAAAACCAGCAAGCTTGTCAATGATCTGGACATTGGACCAGATGGCAAGGTCTATTTCACAGATTCAAGTACCAAGTGGAATAGAAACCAGTTTCTCAATATCTTTATGGAGGGTGTTGGAAATGGAAGGTAAGTCCTATAAGAATAGCTGTTCAGTAATCCCATACTTGTTATTTTGTGTGGAAAGCTATGAAGAGGAGAGGTGTATTATAAGATAATGACAGATTTAATGTTGTCCCATAGAATGAACAAGATTGAAAAGTGACTATTTTATTCTTTAAGGTAAAGTTCAGTAAATGCTTTTTTGTACTTCTTTTTTGATCGGCCTAAATTTCATATTTCATCATTTCTGGCTACATGCAAAGGAGATTGTGTTAGATGAAAAAGAAATCTCAGTTTTAGCCTTTTTGTTTGAATTTCTCTTTACCTGCGTATATGGACTATTGGGATTTAAAATTTTACACTCCCACTGTAGTGTCTTACAACTTCTTTCTTGCCCTGTCCCTAAAAATAAATCTACAAAGGCACTAGATCTAATACTCTTTTTAGGTATCCTTGGAAGGAGGCCAAGTTCATCTCTGTTCATCGTGTCCACGCTTTACAAATAATTCAATTTTAATAATTTATCCTTCTTCTTTATTTCCTCTGGGTGACATGGTAGCCGAATGGTTAGAGCGTTGAAGTCCTAATCCAAGGGTCAAGGGTTTGAATCCGGGAGGTGATCGTGTTGTGCCTTGGGAAAGACCTTTACACTATTTTTCCTCTCCCCACTCAGGTGTGAGTTGGGTACCAGCTTATTCTGCTGGGGAAGTAAATCTACAAAATACTAGCGTCCTGTCAAGGAGATGAAGTAAAAAGTCAATTGTTCTACTTCACACTACTGAAACCAGAAAGCTCCGGCTCTATTGGCCTCATAGGCCTTGAAGGAACTTACTTTACTTACTATATTTCCTCACAGACTCCTGATGTATGACCCGGCCACCGGGACCACTGTTCAGCTTCTTGGTGGGCTAGTGTTTGCTAATGGTGTGCAGCTCACAAGGGATAAATCTGCTGTTTTGGTTACAGAGACATGTCGTGCTCGCATCCTGAAGTAAGACTTTTGAAGATGAACCTCAGTAATTTATTCAGAGCTTGGGGTCTTGTTCCGGGAGGGCAGGTGAACTTCATGCTTTAATTTTAAAATCTCATCCGGGGGGGGTTGAAAATATGGTAGAAGGCCAATGGCATGCATGTTCTAAATTTGACTCAGAAACTTTTTGATATATTCATTTCAGATCATGAGCTTTAACAACATAACGATAATCTGTTTGTGGAGAGATGTTTGTGGTAAAGAAACAAAAGAAAAAAGAAAAATGTGAAAACGTTTCAGTAAAGAAATCATCATGCTATTGGAGTCAAAAAGCCACAGTGTATTAATGTCACTCAATCCCTATGCTTTGTCAGATTAGTTGTTACTTTAGCATTGGAAAGTATTTCTCTCTTGTCTTGTTTCTGATTTGCTTGTTTGGAAATGCCAATGTATGTGTACAAGTAAAAAAGTATGAGGCGTCAAAAAGTAATGCATTTTTATTTCCTATCAAATGAGTTGATATTTGGCATAATGATACTTGTGCATGTATTCTCAAACCAAAGTTGCCAAAATGTTATTTCATATGATTTATTAGTGAATGAAGTGGTTTCAAAATGGAAGTTCATCAGAAACATAGAGTCATATATATATAGCAGTTATAGAATTCCTTGTTACTGAAGGAGAAACCCCCCAAACTGGAGAGAAATGTACAGTAGGATCTGATCTAATGTATGGCTTCAATATGAGATATGATGCTTGTCATTGTATTTCTTTCTCTTCTAGTGGTGAAAGAAATTGCATTAATTTTGGACTCCCCCTCGTATTTATGTGATATTTTATATGATTTTCCTGTCTTAAACATTGAGCACGTAGTCACTGTACCCAAAGAAAACCCATTTGTTTGTTACAACTAAGACATTTACCCAATTATGTAAAAAAAAAAGACATCTAGCACACTACGATGAGCTTGAGATTTTGTTCTTGAAATCTTTGTTATCTTTTTAACCGATCTCTACTATCTTTCTGCAATCCTATCATATCCTTTTTTTTACATGTATTTCATTATGGCAACCAATCTTATTGTTTTGGGGTTTTTTATCATGTAGTACAATATGCAATTTTTCAAAGGTATGACCTTAAGACGAAGAAGTCAATGGTTTGGGCAGACAATTTGCCGGGGACGCCTGACAATATCAGGTACAGCAAGACTTCTGGAACGTACTGGGTTGGTCTTGCCACTGTGAGACAAGCTGGCAAGTTGTCTTTGGTGGATCTTGCTGCACCCTATCCCAGAATTCGTGGATTTTTAGCCAAAGTAAGCAATTGTATACAAATGTGCATTCCTTTTTCAACTTTGAGACACCTGTCATATCCCAACATTCCACCCTGGAGAAACATACATAATGATGCAGGCAGCTTAGGTCCAAAATTTTTATTGCCACTATTGTCATCATCAGTTACATCCCTTTTTTGATCACTCACATCTTTCAAAGAAACTGGTTGTTTTTATTGCTCTTATTGTTCCCCTTGAAGACAGTAACTGTCGACATGTACGGTCTTGTCCTGTGACGTCCTTGCTTTTTGAAGCTCTATAGCCTACCTTATACTTATTCCGTGTACCATTTCAGATTATATTTTCCGTTATAACTGTTTCATTAATTGAATTCTGAGAAGTGTGCTGCTAAGCCCAATAGTATAATGGCAAAATAAATAGGGAAATTATAATTATTACCCCATGCTAAATTTATTTTTAAAAAAAACAAAGATGATTACAGAAAAGTAATGTGTATTCACTTGTGCTGAAGTAATGAATTTTGATATAATATTGATTTGATATGTAGGCCTATTGTTCTAGCAGATTTTTTCCCTTTTCAGTTTGTGTCCATCAAAACGTTTCTTTGGACAACAAAGCACTTTTCTTCAACGGATGTGAAAACCTTGGCTGTGGAGCTCAACGAAAATGGGAAAATCATAAACAGTCTCCAGGACAAGACTGGGGACACAATGAGTTCTGTCAGCGAAGTGAGCAGTGAGAATGGCATCATGCACTTTGGCTCTTTTCATGCCAACTATGTAGGCAGGTTATTTAGAAAAAGAGTGCCTGGTCTCCGCTAGTGTTTTTCACTTTTCTGTTCCTTGTGAATTGTATTGCATGTTTTGCTGTGATGTTTTAGAAACGCTATAAATGAGGGCTTCACTGAAAGAATTGGCAGTTACAAAGTGATTTTGTTGTTGTTGAGAAAACCTTATTTCTAACGTTGTAAATGAATATAAGAAAAATGGTTTTCTGTTGTTTTTCTTACCTAATAACTTTTCAAGCAGCTTAATTTAAAATACGACATTGGCCTTGAACCTTACCTTCTTTAGTCGCTGGACATTTTCTGAAAGGGTGTATAAAGTAATGTGTTCTACATATAATTGGTCTCTCTTCCATGCCAGTAATAATAATAATGATATAAAAAATGATGCAGTCGCTTGTCGGATCATTGAAGCTCATTTGCTAAATGAGCTGATGTATTTACAGAATACATCAATCACATTGATGATCAAAACTTGACAGAGAAATAAAAATCACCAATGAATCATCAAGTTCAGCATTCACCCTCAGAAAAGCTGTCGGATCAAATGTGAAAAGCATTGACAGTTTTGTTTTGGGTAGATTTTTTCGGTTGACTTGTGTCAACTTTGGATTTTCTACTGTTTTTATTGGAATGGGTGGGTTAGGATGTAGGTCTGAAGTCAGTAGATTTGACAGATCTTTTACTGGTACTTTTCAATCTTCCTTGATCTTTATGTGAAAGAATATTGACAGCCCTCGCTGTCTTTACTCTCTGTATACTAATTGCTATTGTAGAAGAGAGGTGTCATATTTCTTCATCTTTCATTATTATGGACATCAGTCTTTAAACCAGATGGACTTTTGTTTTCGTGGTTTATGCAGACATTGTCACTATTGTCATCATCAGTCACATCCCTTTTTTTTATCAAACAACAGCTGTCTTATCTGCTGAACCCTCAGTGTATACAACTTTCTTGTGATTCCACGTCAATGAATTGTGTGCGAATTGGAATTGTAATGAAACTAATGATGTTTTCATCTTCTCTTCTTTTTTTTCAGTAAAGAAATAGACTTTATACCATATTAGTACATGTATTAGACGATGTTAACCTTCAATCTAGTGTATACTGTGCAGATGGATGAAAGGTTTGAGGTAGGGGAGGAAGAGCTGATATTTTTGTTTAATACTTAAAGCCTGACTTTGCTCATTTTGCTCATTCAGATTCCTAATTTTTATTTTTTTTACTCTATGCTCAATTAAGGTTGAAAAATAAAGAAGTGAAGTGAAAAGGGGCATGTATATCATCATGTAGCCGTATCTATATTTTCAGTGGTGTACTTAATTTTTTTTTAATGAAATAATACTATTTTTTTGGTCAACAATAAGCTTTATTTGATGATACATTGTTGATTTTTTAATGTTTTTTTCATCCTTTTAGTTTGTGCAATAACTGTTTAAAAGAATGAGAGCATGAAAGACTCCACTTTACTCTTTGAACAAGGAATATTCAAATAATGGCATTAAAACACAATGAAGGGTTTGAGATAGGTGAAACAAACACTTCACCAACTAAGAGAACAAAAGGAAAAACATAATTGTTCCAATGTATTACTGTTGTAATGTTGAGTCTCAGTATAAAATAAATGCCTGTAAGTTTTTGCCCGAAAATTGTGCAACAGCCCCTCTTCACCCTCTTTGTTCCTAAACACATTCACACACACACATATCAGAAGGGATAGCTAATGTAGCTTTAGTATGGCATAAAAAAAAAAAAGTGGTTCTTTTAATTGATGTTGAAAAGAAAATTCACATTAGTTATCTTGGACAGACTTGGGCTCAAAATATGAAGTAAAAATCTGCACTTTAGGAATATAATGGAGTCCAGGCTATCTGTGTTGAATAGTTAAATATGAATAGTCCTACGTAAACAGAATTCAAAGAAATCTTTTTGTCCTTTTTTCGAAAACAAGTGCCTTGATTATTCTTTGTTTTAACCTAAAGTTCAAGTTTTATTTGTTGCCAAAACGATTTTTTTAAAATTTAGATCTAGATCTAATGATTGTTGTTTCATACCGTATTTATTGCGAAGTATAAAAAAATTTATATTAAACCATTTTCATGTCATCCTTAATGTGATGGCCATCTGCCTAACCCCTCATGCTTACTAATGAGTTCAAATGGCAGGTGCATGCTGTGAGGAAAATACATATATAATTATGGTTAGATCGTGTGAAGGCAGGACAAGCAGAGAGCATCAACAGTGTCACAAAAGTAAAACCAGCCAGATCTATGCTCAACAATCATGTTGAACACAAAGTGTAGTTTCAGTTTTGAGGTTAAAAAAACACAAACGTCCTAGGAAAGGCTTCGATTGTTGTGGAATCTTTTTAATATTCTCATTGCATTTGGATTTATATGTGGGAGTGCACAAGGGTGTAGAGAGTGGAGCAAAGAACGGTTTGAATGTGTGTGAATGGGTGGAATTCACAAACTGAACATATTATGCTATTACAGTGCACTCCACTTGTGTTGCACTCGATGAGTTGATCTTCGCTTGTGTTGATTTTTTTTGCATGAACCGTCACCAGTCTCTCTTTGTTTGTATTAAAATGAACGGTTGTGTTGAATTCAACACAAGCGTATTAACAACCGTGTTGATTCTTTATTTCATGCCAAACCCCTCTTTTTCCTAATAAAATAATAAGCTTGAATTGATTTCACCTTCAAACAAAGGCTGTAGGCTAGAGTGTAGCTTGCCATTCTGCACACGTACACACCCAATGGCCCACCCATGCTCGCCCCACCCCGCGTGCGCTGCCTGTCAAGTCAGTGGGCCTTCATCCAACTTGGGCGAAGAGAGCTAGATTTTTACAATGTAGATCTAGATCTAAGCGCAAGGCCAGCTAGGCTAACGCGAACACGGTCACTGACACACTGACCACATGACCACCGGTTGTGTTGATCTGAAGGTTGTATTTATGTTTTTCTTAATCCCCCAGCTACATCTACTTAACCGTGTTTGACTGTACCATCACTGTAACAGTTTTGATCTGGAGTTCTGATTCCCATGATTCTTCTTCTTAATTATGTAGCCATAATAAAAAGTCTTCATATATGTATATATTCAGTGCTTCAGATCATTTGTGCTAATAGGAGACGAACAATTTTTGTCATTTATACTGAATTTCACATGCACGCTATCAAATCAACTGCTATGGACTTTGTACCTAAGTAAGTACTGGTCATTTAATTATGGAAACATATCGGTTTTATTCAATTCCTTGCTTGTGACAATATTTCGTTTTTCTTTGGAAATTGTTAGCATGAACTGTCTTTGGTATTTTCTGTGACAATCATATTGACCCTCAGGTTTTGTTTTGACTAATGGCATTGAAAATATCATTGCTAACTTAAGGCTGCAGAATGCCTTTGATGCAAAATTTTATTTGCAGAGACGGTTATGGAGCAAATCATCCAAATTAAAAAGAAAAAGTGTGTAATTTATGTATGTAATTTTTTTGATTAAAAGGAATAATAATTACGAATAATACTCACCTCATTACAAATATATTATATATTGTGACATAGTTTGTCTGAATATTAACCCTTTCACTGCCAAATTCACCAATCGACGGAAAACATTGTTTGCTAATTGCCAACATTAATGGTGTTAATTCGATGAGTTTCTAATTTCGGCCTTTAATATTAATTAGCACACCACCTACTTCTTTTCCACTCTGTAATGAACAAAAAGAACTTCTGATAAGTTTAAAAAATCAAGTTCTTCTCACCGTTCCATTAAAGTCAGAAACAAATTTTTTTGCTAGGATTTTGCGACAGATAGCTGGCAGTGAAGGGGTTAAAGGAATAGCTGGAGATAAATATCTTCGTATTAGGCCTATATGTTTATGGCTTTCAGTCATCCGTTATATTTCAATTACATGTATAGAAATTTACCGCAGTGCTTTGAAAGATTGTTCTTTTGGTGTCTGAATGGATTATCATTAAGATAAATGGAGGAAAGAATGTAGTAGGTATTTTACAATCTCTTTTGAAAGTGTAGGATGGCAGCAAAGTATGGTTTGACAATATATTTAAGCAGATATATGATTTACCGTATATTTAATTGCTTTTCTTTGAAAAGATAAACAGGACTCAGTATCAACTTCACCAGACTAGATGCAGGGGTAATGTTGCCTGCAGTGAGATTATCTTGAATCAATAACTTTCCATGAGGAAAATTTGTCTGTTTTCAATGGTGGTAAAGTTCCTTCAGGCAGTAAAGACTGGTAATTTAAGTCTCACAATGTGGGAGCTTGTCACAATTTTAATGGTGAAAAGAGTGACATGATTTTTAAAAATCATTTCCTACACAAGATGCTAGTCTGTTGTAGGTTTACTTCCCCAACAGAATACGTCGATTCCCACTTAGTCATAAGATTCAAACCCAGGCCTTCTAATTGAGAAGCTGACGGCCTACCCATATAGCCACCATGCCACCCTGCGAATCTGATACAACTGCAGAGAAAAAGAAAAAAAGATCAGTGTCACATTCACATTCTTAAAGTGCCAGACATAGTTACATGTACTCAGGTTGCATTTCAATTTGAATGGAGGCCTGTGTGGAGTGACCATCTACATTGTCATTATGTTCGTTCAAATGTTGTGAATGTGTTGGTGCAACAGGTAGAAATAGAGAGAAAGCAGAGACTTTGTTCTCTGCCATTGGGGACCACAAGCTGAGGACATCAAAGGAAGGAGTAGTTTTTGCCCCGGTGTCGTCATCCCCACTGTAACCGAGTTCTGTTTTTCTTTTGTTGCGCATTTGTTGTGAAATGTGAATTATATCTAACACGATAAATATGGTTATATTGAACTCATGCAAAGTTTTGATCGTATGAATCATTGCTTGCTTTAATTTCTTGAACATGTGCCATTCAATTATTGTTTGTTTTTTTTTCAAATAATTCATAGGATGAAAGTAATAATAAAAATTGTTTTTTTTTTAAGTTTTGTCTCCGATTTCTCTCTCTCTCTCTCTCTCTCTCTCTCTCTCTCTCTCTCTCTCTCTCTCTCTCTCTCTCT
>JBDFRD010351491.1:0-20623 GCA_039654405.1 Bullina lineata | reverse complement strand
TAAAATGGTGCTCTCACTGCAGAATGATGTAAGGGGGGGGGGGGTGTACAAAATGAAACCCGAGGATATAAGGCCTTAAATATTAAAAAAAAATGTAAAATTATTTTGCTTTATTTCACAATTTTAAGTATGCCCAGGCCCGAGACCCATGACTGTGAACATATGCATGATTTTTTAAAAAATTATTGGTTAACGTGTTTAAGAGAACCTGAGCGTTATACATCAGAAAGTTACTCTTATTATAGTATGATGCTTCTATACTTCAGATTTCAAAACATTGTATGTAATAGTAAGAATGGGTCAGTGAGTGAGTCAGGATGAGTGGCGGACTATGAAAACATTTAAATGAAAAACAACTTAAGACTGAAAGAACAAGAAAAAAATACCTGTGTAATACAGACAATGGAAATGTTGAATAAAATACAGGCATGCTGTTGGTTGAATGGATTAACATAGAGCTGGTGTTTAGTCATTAATTTTGAAGCACCATGGACAGCTGAGGTTTTTAGCCATTTTGTAGCTGCTCTAGATTTTCTTTTGTTATAGGCAATTTATCTGAGTTGATAAAAAAAAACCTATGAATAAATGAATCCATAATCCTATCTTTTCCTTAATCCTGGACCACACACACAAACACCATACACACACCACACACACACACACACACACCACACACACAAACACACACCACACACACACACTACACACACACACACACACACGCACACACACACACACACACACACACACACACACACACACAAGGAAAGAGAAAAAGGAGAGGGAGAGCAAATGGAGCAAAGTGTTGGAAACTTTTTGATGTGATTTTCCACAATGATTTCCAGAACATGGTGCAGAGACTGAGTGGTCGACGAGGCAGTCTGGCAGGGAGTGAGTGCACGGTGGACAGTGTCAAGTCTCACGGCACAGAGGACACCATCCAGTGGAAGAAGGGAAACGTTCTGGGCAAGGGCGCCTTTGGCACGGTCAGTGCAACTTTAGTACTAGACTGCTACATGCAGTGCTTACATATTATGTCTCAAGCTATATTTTATAATATGAAAGACTAGAGTCCTGTCCAGGAGATGAAGTAAAAATCATCTTTTCTGCTTCATGCTACAGAAACTGGGATTAGCTCAGGCTCTATGGGCCCCACTAGCCTTGAAGGAACTTTGCTTTTACTTTGTATTTTATAATGCAAAAATGTTTTAAATATTTTTGATGTAAGTATCCATTATGCTGTACTGTGTTAATATTTGTAGGATGCTTCAAGCTGTTTTTCTGCAGGAAAGACTGTTGAAAGACTAAATTTTAATAAAAAAAAAAAAGCTAAGAGGTAAGGCCCAGACACTGTCTCACAATGTTGCCACTATTGATGATTATTTTTGTTAAGATTGCACTGATGTGGCACCATGCTCCAAACTCATAAATGAAGAATGTAGGTTTAAATTCCGGTCTTGCAATTCCCATGATTACATCCTTAAAATAGTCCCTATACTGCAAATTGGATACTGAAAGTTTTTGCTTGGAGAAATAAACTCCAGCTCTTTGGGAGTTGTAGGCCTTGAAGATAAGCTTGTTCTGACTGAAAGTTAGCTATCACAGGCTGTCCTTTATTTCTGTTCTGTTTTGTGTAATTGCATCAGGTATGGTGCGGCTTAACAAATGAAGGCCAACTCATTGCTGTGAAGCAGATAGAGTTGACAGCAATGAATAAAAAGAAGACGCAACATGAGTATGAGAAAGTTCAGGAAGAGGTCGAACTCTTGAAAACACTGGAGCACCCAAACATTGTTGGGTAAGTTCACTGATGTGCGAGTGTTCATTCACTCTGCTTACATATCTGATCACAAAAGACAATAGTCAGGCTGTGTGTCGTTTAATGTTATTAAAGTTATTTTAAATAAAGTGAAATAAAATAAAACATGTGCCTATACTTCTCCAAGGGTTAATGTCCAGCCATACACAATACAAAGCCCATTAACATAATATCTAGGGCTAAATAATAACTCACATAATATCAAATATCAAACAGACCCATTGCTGTCAGGTCTGATATGGCAAACGGTTTTGTAGTCACCAAGCAGAGACAAAGAGTGAAAACACAGACAGTGCAAGCTTCACTGACACACTCTCCACTCTTGGGAATGATGCAATAATAATAAATGACACACAGCAAGGGTGACACAGAGTAAGAGAGCTTCACATAAGATGAACATTACAAGACGGGACCAAATGTACCGATATTCCCGTCTTCAGGGGTACAACACATACACATGCAATGAGGAAAAAGAGAGAACTACAAGGGAATGATGGTGGTAGTAGTTTGTAGTTGTCTTTCATTTCGTTTATGGATTAGGTGTACATGTATTTTGAGACAGGAAGGTGGATGAATGGATGGATGAATAGATAGATCGGAGGATGGATGGATGGGTGGATGGATGAATAGATGGATTGATGCATCGGTGGATGGTTTTATTTCCTTTTGCCTAAGTACATTGCACATTTGACGACTGGCAGGAAGATGATTCACCTGTTTATTCAAATCTGTATGTTGACAAAAATTAGACATCCTGCTTTGCTTTGTAATACTGAACACCACACAAAGTCTGTCTCGCATCATATCTGGTTATCCCTCCTCACAGCTACCTTGGCACCAGTCTGGAAGATAACATTGTCAGCATCTTCATGCAGTTCATCCCCGGTGGCTCCATCGCAAGCATCCTGGCCAGGTTTGGGGCCCTGGATGAAGCAGTGTTCAGGCGCTACACACGGCAGATCCTAGAAGGCGTCGAGTACCTGCATGAAAATGATGTCATTCACAGGTGAGTGAGTGTGCATTGCATTTAAATTTTATTTAATGCTGTGCATCGCGTGGCGCGGTGGCCGAATGGTTAGGGAGTTGGACTCTTAATCCAAGGATTTAAGGTTCGAATCCAGGAGGTGATCCTGTTGTGTCCTTGGGAAAGTCACTTTACACCATTTTTCCTCTCCCTAACCAGGTGCGAATTGGGTACCGGCATATTCTGCTGGGGAAGTAAATCTATGACAGACGAGCGACCTAGCTAGGAGATGATGTAAAAATCATCTGTTCCGCTCCACGCTACCAAAACTGGGATAAACTCCGGCTCTATGGGCCTCATGGCCTTAAAAGAAACTTTACTTGTTTTAATGCTGTGCATCACTAAAGTCTGAAGTCTTTACATTTGAAGTCAGTATCTCATACATGTCAGAACAAAGTCGTTAATTAATAATAATGCATGCAACGTGGAACTGATCTTTTCAATTAGCATCCAGAATCCTTCAGGTCTGTCATGACTTATATTCGTTCTAGTTATCATCTATGTACCTATGTACGCGATCATGTCATATGCCATGTTTTTTTTGTAATTCGTTGATCTGCCAAGCCAATGAAGAAATTCAGTTACAAGACCCAGCATTTTGTGAACTCCATGCAGATTGGATCAGGGTGTAAAATAGTAGGCCTAGCTGCTACAATCTACAATCTACAAGGACAAAATCAGTCATACAAATAAATATAGTTGTCCTAAAGTAGCAATCTTAGAACAAGTTTCAGCCGATCGGCGTCAGTGGTGAGCTCTGGTGGAAGCCTTATGTGCTGTTTAGTACAAAGAGGATTAGATAGATAGAAAGTAACAATGCTAAACAGAAACAATGACCTACATTTCTGTTTTCAAGGGTGAACAAACATCAGTAAAAGATGAAGTAAAGAAACACTACATAGATTAACCAGGAGCAAACAGAAGACTAGAAAAGAAGATGAAGATAAAGAGGGTCAGAGAAGAGAGAATGTGAGAATAAACATGACAAACATTTCATAGATTAAAAGAAGATACATACAGAAAGTATTATAAGAAGAACAGAGGACAGAAGTAAGAGGAATCGGTACCGGTAAAATATTCTGCTACAAACAGTCCTAGTGCTTTCAAATCTTATTATTGTCAGAATGTTCACTTATTCTTGCAAATCTCGAGCAAGTAGACCAGAGTTGCACTCGCACTTTTTGTTGCTTGCATACTTATTGAACGACACTCTTTCTACCTAATAAAGTTTTATCCTTGCATTTCTCAGGGACTTGAAAGGTGCCAATGTGATGTTGATGCCTAATGGAGTGATTAAACTGATTGACTTTGGCTGTGCCAAGAGACTCTGTATCAATCTGAGCATCTCTCAGTCAGAAATTCTCAAATCCATGAAAGGAACCCCATTCTGGATGGCCCCGGAGGTGGTCAGTGAAACTGGACACGGGAAAAAGTCGGACATCTGGTGAGGAGAAATGTGATGTTGGTAGTGGTAGGAAGTAGAATGCAAATGGTAATCACAAGTAAAAAGAGCTATCCCCAAGGACACAAGGACAAACCACAATGTGTCGACAATTGCTGACTTCAAGGGAAACAACAACAACAACAATCACGTAGAAGGAAAAAAGAAGAAGATGAAGAATAAGAATTAACTGAGCTCAGAGTCATGCTAAGTCTTCATACAAGAGGAAGTAGTAGATGCAGAGTGCATCACCAGACAATGCATAGAAATGGAAAAGGAGCAGAGAGTATAGCTCATCAAACTAGACGTAAATAGAAGCTGGTGTGAAGAAGAACTAGAGAGAGAGAGAGAGAGAGTATATAGTAAGAAGTGTGAATCAAGCAGCATTGAGCATATACTGTCAGGCACCTTATTTAGTTTGATTTCTTCTGCTCCTACTCTTTCTCTAAATCTTCTCTCTGTCTATATATTTTCAATATCCTTTTTCCTCCACCCTCTCCTTATCTTTTTTTTTCTCACTCTTTCTACTCTTCATGTCTTTTTTTTCTCACTCTTTCTACTCTTCATGTCTTTTTTTTTCTCACTCTTGCTACTCCTTCATGTCCTGCTCCTTCACCTCAGGTTTTCCACTCCCTACATTATTCCTTCCCTTATTCCTTACTGTTTCTCTTCCTGTTCTTTCACCTTCTTCTTTCCTTCTACAACTGCTCCTTTTACTGCTCTTCCTCATCCTCATCTGTTCTCGCTAAAATGGAATATTCCTTCTACTTCTTGTCTATGTTCCCAGGAGCATTGGATGTACAGTTTTTGAGATGGCCACACGGAAGCCACCATGGTAAGTGGATAGAAGTATTATTGATGATAACACTGTCTGTATATGTTTATACTCCACTCACTTTTTAAAAAAGGCACTTTACATATTAAAGTCGTGAGTTTAAAAAATCCCTGTGAAAACAAGAGACAGTTTAATCAAACGAATTACATAGGAAGTTATTGGTAATAGGTTATTGTAGTTCCAGACATTTGGTGAAAATGCCTCTATCAACCACATTGGGTATTTCTTTGTCTTTAGCATGAAAAAGTCCAACTGAGATTTACTGACAACAATTTTTAGAATATATTCAGCAGAACATTAACATCACCTTATAATCTATAGAAAGATAGCCCTTAGTTCCTGAAAATTTGTTTTATATCATCCTTCCTTCAAGTGTCAGGCCTGGTGCAGGCATCGACGGTCATGGTCTAAATATAAGCATTTTATATAATTGATTATTAGCTGCACTCTTTCAAAATGCGAACAGTTGTTTGAACCATCTCTTGCTTCACAAACTCATCTCATTGTCTGTGTCTTCAGGGCTGACATGAACCCCATGGCCGCCATTTTTGCCATTGGTTCCCCTGACAGACCGGTTCCATCACTGCCTGAGGGATTTTCCTGTGACGCTGTTTCATTTGTTAGTGAGTGCCTCACAAGGTAAGGTATCACAGAGCTGTAAGGTGCATTTAATACAGGTAGTTTCAAATGGGCAGGAAAGTAGAAGCTGTTCGTACTAGCATAAACATTGATTTTTTTTTACTTCCGATTCATTTTTGGATGTTCTTGAGTCAGTTTTGTTTGACCTAAGCAATGGCTGCTTCGTGATAATATAAAGTTATGGAACTGCTTCAGCTTCTGTTCATTATCGTACTGATCCTCATTATAAATAAATGTAGATAAAGTAAAAATTTAATATAGTTGAAATATTAGAGGCCAAAATTACACATGATTCCTCTTGAGGAATTGGACTTGATGAAAGGTTTTACATTCTCATAAGAAAACTTGTGAGGGTGAATAACATTCTTATCAAAAAACGTTGTAATGCTAACAGGGATTTATGATTTCATCTGAAGACTTAATTTTACTGTTAAGCTCTTTTCCAAATTTAAATAGGAGAGTACTCCTGTGATTTTGTTTGTTAGACTCTTTCCGACATCAATGAATGTAACACAGTAATACACGTTACAAAACAGGTTTTACATTCTGTATAACGATGGTGTTGGGTATACATAGGCCATCGAGGAAGTGCTCTTTTTAGAATAGAGGTCAAGAACAGGCCTAATGGAGTTGGACGTTTTTTGTTTTTTTTTCATGTCAATATTTTATCGATGTCTATTGGTCGAATCTTCACACTATTTATAAGCATGACTTATATAGAGACTCCTTCTTTGCTTTCATCATTTATTTACATACACATTGCATTATACTTTCTTTTCTTTTTGCAACTACCTGAATTACTACCTGCGTCAAATCAGTTACTAGGAGATTTATCTGCCATTCACTGAACACTTAATTTTTTGAGTACCAATGGCCAATAAAATCACATATTTGTTTCCTTAACCCTTCCGATATTTTAAAGCAGCTAGGAGTGTTATATGACATGAATTTTCAAAAACTGCACTCATTTTCAAACACACTGAAAGTTTATGTGGGTTAGTTTTAGTACTTTGACTCTAAACAGGATTTAAATTTAATCACTGTAATTCATTAAGGATATCACATAAAAACAACCTGGTCCATGGAAGTCTGTCATACTCAACGATGACCTCAGTGACACCTCATGTGTAAGCGCAGGCCAAAGTTAGACGCACCGATACGTCCACACTTTGGGCATGCAACACCAGTCATCTTCTCTCCTGTTCAGCAAAACATCTGGTACCGGAAGAGTTAAGGAGCAATTTTATCTATTGTGTCATAAATGGATATTAATCTGTGCCCATGATAGAAAAACTCATGACACTTGAAGAAAGATCACAAGGAAACAACAACCACAGTGTTAACTTCTCTTTTTCTCTTTATTTTTCAGGGACCAGGAAAACAGACCCAGTGCCTCTGAGCTTCTGGAGCATTCTTTCATCACGAAGAGAACAAACAGAAGGGCATCAAAACCAAACACTTAAAGCAATCCATGTTCATTGTACGTCATCTTGGCCTCACTCCTTTTATCACCAGAAAGGAATTTTGCCGCTGCCATTCACCCTCCACTGATGGATAAATCCCTAATAGATAAATTGTTCCATGGCTTCATAAGTGGATAGTGAATGGCAGAGACAATATATTTCCTGTACCGATAAAGCTAAGCAGTAATTGTTCAAGCCGTCACTGACTTATTATCACAAACTGCATTTTTGTTGAACAGCTTCCTGGAAGTCTGTCTATCATTGATTTAGGATTTCTCAATCTACCCATAGTGTGTGTGAAAAATGATCTGTGTAAAATAGATTAAAGAACGCAAAATATGTTTTTATTTAAAAATGTACATATAATGCCATTTGGTTTCAAGTCTACCAAGCCTGAAGTTTATAAGGAACACTCTTTGTGTTGCAGTTACCGATATGTTGTTCTTGATAAACATTTCCACAATGAAAGCGCGATGTTCGCTCGTCCAATTCATGTTGGCAATAAAACAAAGTGGCAAGTGAGAATGAAACAAAACAGGCCACTGAAAATGAAATGAAACCAAATGGCATTATATATAGGCCTACATTACGAAAATAAAAACATATTCTTTGCTCCATTTTGCTATGTTAAACCTACAAAGGTGTCGGATCATTGACGCACCCTGCAGAAAGGTGTAAACTTTGACTTTAAGAAATCCTACTTGTGATGATATATAGACTTCCGAAAAAGTAAGCACTGTCTCTCAAACTGATGTACAGAAGTTTGTTGGTGAATCACAGTTCATGAGATTTAATTCATCTTTCATCTGTTGAGTTGGATTTCAGTATGACAATCTGCTATCATGGCAGTACCTGGAGAAAGGAGTGTAAACCAAAGACATGATAAAATTGTTGTCTTGTCTGTGCTTTGGATGAAAGTATCAAGATACGAGATCCAGAATTATTGTTTGTTGTTCATACATTGCTCTTATGTATGAGTGTATGTGTGAGTGTGTAAGCATGTGTTGGTATTAATGTGTTTGTATATAATATAAGTGACACATATGTGTATGTATGTCAACGTATGCAGTCCATGACACTTTTGTAAATTGCTTTGAGACTATATTTGTGAAGTGCATGAAAAAACAACAACTCAGGAGTAAAAGGACTTGACATGAATGGACATTTTATTATTATTTTATTATTTTCAAGCTTAAGATGTGTATCCCCCATATGCGCTTTCAGCCTTGTGCAGAAGAAAGAGGCATTAAATATCATCATGTACGTTTTCCTTATGCCTTTACAGTTTTCATTTTGTTTTGTTTTTTTCAAAGCTCTGCCTACTTCACAATCATTTTGGGAGAATGAAGACGTGCAGTACAACATTTTATACTGTGTATAAAATTGGCTTCTTCTTATATTGAAACCTGGACTTTACAGTTCATTGTCAAGCAATTTCATGGCACTACCATACCAGTATACTTATTATTTACGTGCCAAAATAGAGGAAAATAGCCAGAATTTGAATGAAACCATCCACTGTGAAAATATTTTATATTTTGTGATCAGATTTTAACCCTTTCACTGCGAAATTCACCGATCGACAAAAAGCAGTGTTTGCTAATTGGTAATTCATGGTATTCCTTCGCTGCATTCTTTAATATAAATGAACATAACATCCATGTCTTTTCCGCACTATATGAACAAAAAGAACTTTGAGATTTTTTTTTTATGAAGTTCTCTCAATTTCATTTATGTTTGCTAGGATTCAGCTATAGCGAGCTGGCAGTGAAAGGGTTAAACAAAAGCGTACACCATGCATGACACAACATTTGAAAAGGTTAACAGAACGCCGTAAAGTCTTGAATATAAATAATTTCTCGTGAGATCCAGCATAAGGTGTATTGACTTGAAGAATGCGATGTAGACTAAAATGTCCTCCCTTGAACTTCTTTACATTCCTTGTGTGCCCTCATCATGTCTCTTGTGTGTCCAGCTGTGAACTTCTTTTCCTCTGTGTTTCTGTTTCTGTTTGTGTTCATGTTCTGACATTAACCACTTCAACACCAATTGTCCCCAAGCTCTCCACTGGAAGATGTCTCTCTTGTCGGACACTACTAAGCAAGGGAATTGCTTCAAGGAAAGCCATGCTGAAATGTACCAGAGTTAGTACATGTTGTACTATACGTATTGTGCAGGAAATCAGACATTCAAATGAGTTTCAGTCGTGAATTTTATATCATGACATCTATTTGTGGAAATTATAACAAGACTTCATTTTTATTTTTTTGGGACATGGTTCGATTTCTCCAGTTTCAAAACAATCTTTTCATTAAAATGTTTTTTGCTGATGGCAGATTTACATGGGCTTAGTGAAGATTTTTGCTCTTCTCTTCGACAATCAGGTCAAAGTGGCCACAGACATTTTTTTAAAATTCAAATAAAACCATGTTGCTGTTCCTCCTGTCGTTGTTGTTGTTATTTATGTGTTATTGCTCTTACTGTGCTTTCTGTAGAGATACGTTCCATTCCGTTCTTTTCTCTGTTATTGCTGTTCTATTGCTGCTTCCTTTGATTTGTATTAGATGGTATCCTCTACGGAAAGATTAAAAGCATGAGGATCAAGCCGAGGGAACTTTATCATAGCTGCAGCAAAATATATCAGGAAAATATATTTTAAAAGTTTAAGAGTTTATACATTACAAAAGCTTACAAAAAAATCAAAGAAGATTTTAGTGGTATGTTTATTTTTGCGATTCACAGTGATACTTATTGACTTAACTATGGTAAATTCATCTATTTTGTTACGTTTTTTGGGTTACTCCTGAAAGACTGACGTCACTGCTTTCTTCTGATCCCCCTCTGAATGACCTAATATGGGCCGTTATTGATATTCAATTTTTCAGTATTTGAATGTGCTCTTTTTACTCCACATGTACTGCTCATTGGCAATTTGTATATTTGTGTATATTTACGTTAGGTTAATTTTGTCTCATGCATAATAGTATGTACTTACACAATCAGGTTGAAACTTGTACATGTTTGCTGCGAATGAATAGAGATCCGCATGATCAGGTAAATACATGTGTACAGCTGCATTGGGAACGATTATATTTGATTGTAATTATTTTATTTTTAAACTTAAATTTCTCGGAAAGTAGGTGGAAATATTTGTGTTATGATGACAATGACAAAGTGAGAGCCAAAAACGAATGTGGCTTCATCTAACAGAGAATTGCTTGCATTTTTCTTCTTACTGTCAGTAAAGACTCTCAAAACTAATTAGAGGGATTACAGTTGAGTATGCAAAGATATGACGATAGAATATAAGTCGCAAAGTCTCGATATTAATGCTTCCAAAAATACAACATAAAACAGAATCACTGCATCTCATTTGTGTCTTCTACGCTGAATCTTCTGTCTACTTTGTATTATTATTTTAGCAGATACAAATATATCAAACTTCAGTTGTGTTTTGTGTTTTAATTTTAGGAAAGCTAGTGCTACTCACCCTTAACCAATATCTCATTTTCTCTGCAGCATGTCAAATGTTTCCAAGTCAATATAAAGTGTTCATCATTGCGAATAGTAAACCTTTATTTTTTGTGCTCAATGAGTGAATGGAATTGTGATGATACTGACGTCATTGTATAAACAGAGTTGCTACTCAGGCCTAATGCTGACTTTGAGCTACTTGGAAAAACCTTTTGTTTTGAATACGTAGATACAAATTGTTGGGAAAAAATTAACTACAGAAATAAGGAGACTGTAAATGGAATTTCTCTGGCATTTTAATAAAATGTTGTCCTATGATTTTTAAATAATTTTTTGGGCATGGCTCAGAATAGAAAAAGAAAGTAGAGGAGGGGAAAAAGGGAGATAGGAGTGAGCGATCAATGGTGGAGCAGGGTCTCTGTGCTAAAGCTCACATTTCAACATACGGCAGTGATATGTTATTGTACAGATGTTTTCAGTATTGTTTTATGGGTCTCTCCACAAGCACATAATTCTATACACTTATTCTTCAACTCTTTATTGTTCTGTTCAGACTTTGAAATTTAGGTTGTGTCCGTGTATCCTGTACATTTCTTGTTTTATATTTGAATGTAGAAGGTAGCTATGTTTATGCAACATAAAAAGATGCAAAATATTGTTGGGGTGGGGTCGGGGGAAGGGGTGTTTGTGCACATTGTTTACTCTGATTTTGAGGGCATATATATTTTTGATAAACAAATGACATACATGTAGATCTATATTTTGATGGCGTTACATTTTAGGTTCACCATCATAGTGCTGCTGATTGTAATTTTAAAAGGAATTAAAACAATTCTTTGTAAATTTCTTGGTTTTGCGTTTTTGATTGCCCTGAGTATATTTTTTTGCCTGTATTGCGGAAGTAATGGTCAGAGTTAACTCAAGCTCATAGGCCACTTGTTTTCTGATGTTTCATCGTAATAAGTAAAATTCCTTCAAGGCCAATGAGGCCCATAGAGCCGGAGGTTATCCCAGTTTCGGTAGCATGAAGCAGAACAGATGATTCTTACTTCATCTCCTTGACAAGACGCTAGTCTGTCGTAGGTTTACTTTCCCAGTAGAATATGCAAGTACCCAATTCACACCTGGCTAACTTACTTGACTTAATCCTCTTCGTTCCTGGAGGAGCATAGGGCTACAACCACTGCTCGCCAACGGACATGGTTCTGAGCAATTTTTTTTCATCTGGGACCTCGAAAATCCAGCGGCTTTTGCTTCATCTTCTGTGCATTTCCTCTGTGTTTTCATTGGTCTTCCAACCATCCACTTCCCTTGTGGATTCCAGTCCATTGACTGTCTTGTGATGTTACCTTGAGGCTTTCTCAAGGTGTGGCCAATACAACCCCATTTCCTTTTTCTAATATCAATACTGATGGACATTTGATTGGTCTTTTCCCACAGCTTCCCATTTAAGATGTTGTCCGGTCACCAGATTTTCACAACATGAACAAATGACCAGTGATTATGTAACTAAATTGAGTCACCATATGAACATATGACAAGTGATCACACGGACAAATTATCACAACATTAACAAATGACCGGTTATCACAAAACAGATGTAAACTATTAAAAAACCAAGAAAAATCGTAAAGTTGAATTGGTTCACTTTATTAATACATAAGGATATGACAAAAATGTTTAGAAACCAATAAAACATCCGTTTTAAAGGCAACACGATGCAAATGTAGGTGAAAGTGCATTGTCATTGGTGGGATGGCTGTACAGCTGTTTAAATGAAAGCTTTGAGATATTCTGTATGATCTAAAAGGATGCAATTCTTTTTTTTAATTGTGTAATGTCATCATATATACTCGGGGGACAAAAATTTTCACCCTCCTTAACAAACTGATTAAAATAAAACACAAACTGAATCATAAGCGGTTCTCAAGGTTATACGGTTATAAACTTTATTTTTTACAACACTAGACCTAGAAATCAAAGCGAAAGTGGAAATCCCATGTCGCTGTGTGGCATCACTTTCTGTAACAAATCGTTAACTAAATCAACATACCAAACAGAGTGAAAGAAAAGGCAATTCATGAAAACTGTTCAATCCTACAAAAGCAGAACCACAAATGTGGAAAACACTTGAAATTATGCAAACTCTTGAAAGCAGAAGAGCACTTTTTCCCCTTGAACCATTAAAGGGTACATTATGCTTATGTTATTATATTGTCCAATACACATAAATAGGTTTTTTGACTACACACTCGCGCAACTCTGCACCCCCCAACCATAAATCTAATGCAAGTATAGATTTTTCTCTTCCATGGCAGCCACTGTTTGGGAATGTCATAATGAAACTATTGCAACATTGCAATTATTCTACTTGATCTTCATCTTCCTCTTGAAGCAGAATAATTCTATTTTTCCGCACACGTATCGTGCTGGAACTGGATAGTAATGAAAAGAAAACTTGTCAAATTGTCTCAGGTGTCACACATCAAATTTTCAAGCATAGTGCTCAACTCTTTCTAAGTAGCTTGCACAATACTGTAATAAATACTTTTACTTCAGCCCAAGCCTTTTTCAAATTCTGAAACCACATCAATTCTTACAGCAACTGCTTCACGTAAGTTAAAATGAACAGGGCAAGGACATATTCCTGAAAACGTCTTTCTTCACACGAACCAAAAAAAAAAAAAAAAAACAGGAAAGAAAAGAATGGAAAAGAAATGCAAAACAAAGCAAAAAAAATACAAAGCTCTTTACATGACATGATGTTTAAATAAGCAAGAAAGATTTGATGCACGATATAAAAGCCAATTTTCAACATTTTGCAATTGCTGTACTTCAACAAGATTATCACAAGAACATTTGGGGTCATCATCACTCAATCCCTAACTTATTTCACAGTAGATAAAAATCACAAGTTATATAAAAATGGTTCGGTGGCAGAACACATACATGCTTTGAAAGGAATGTCACAGTTTGAGAAGGCACATCAGTGAAACGATTTAAGATTTTTATCCAAAACACAAACAAACATTTACATATACATACATGAATCCTCTTTTCTTCAACTAATCCAAACAACACATTCCTATTTTCAACAGTCAAATAGAACAATAGCTGTAAGTCAAGCATTTCAACCTTGTGATTTAGGAAGTTTCCATTCTACTCCCGTCATTTGCCCCTGGGTACACTCTTTTAAAGAACAAGTTCTAAACAGCACACTAGTGTAAACGAGGCCTTTCGATGTCAAGGAAAATTTTTTTTTAAATGTGACAGGCTGAAGAATATGAAGAAGGCAGCAAATCAAGACAGAGATGGCTGGAGGAAACATGGCGGCCTATGCCACAGTGGGAGCGAAGGGCGTGAGTGAGTGAGTGAGCAAAACAAGACAGGCAACCATCTTTGGCAGACAAATACCTTAGCTTCTGAAAGAAATGGACAGGAAAATTAAATATAACCATACCCAGTCATACACAATTATCCAAAATCTATTCTAATAAATCTTTAAGTAAACGTACCAGTATCCCCACAAATTTCAGCTACAAATGAGACTCCATCTCAGGCTACCCTTCTAAAAACTCGACTGGGATTGCAGAATCTTAACAAATATTTCTGGACATTCTTTCACCCATGAACCTTTAACAAGATTCATTGAAAAAAGTTGGAATGTAGTACAATAAAAAAAATAGACATGGTTTGAAGAACAAAACAGAAACGCATGGGGAACAGCTAAATGACACAGTCCTATGCAAGTCAATTGTCAAATATTTTCTAAAACACTCTTCCATTTGCTGTAATTGTAGTGGATGTATTCACTTCCTACCCTGTAATTTTCAGTGAGACAGAATTGAACAATTAGTTTCAGTTTCAAGCACAGCAGTCCAGAAACTAAAATAATAAAGGGGTGTGGGGGAAGGGGAAGCAGACTGCTTGATGGGAGAAATTAAAAGGTTATGTGAAAAAGGAGAGTTTCGGTTTGAAGGAAAAACAAATGAAATGGATTATATAAAAAATCTCTTTATGTTTTAAGGAATCACCCACACACCAACTTTCAATAGACCAAGCAGCAACAGCATAAAAAAAAAAAAAGTTTTCTACACACTGTCTTTTCAACCTGACAGCAGATTCAAACAGGCCTTCAACTTTTTCATTGAAACAAGTACCTTCTCCTCCAGCTATTCCTATTCCAGATGTATACAAATGTACTTTAAAGCAACACAGAGCGAGCAAACTATGACCAAACAATGACCCTAACAAACCGACACAAGAGCCTGGTGAAGTGCTTGTGAGTCCCACACAGGAAAGTTGTGACTGTGCTCTCCAGACACTTCAAGTGTACTCGTTCCCATGAAGCAGGAAGTTGTCTGGCCATGCCATCAGGAAATACACCATTAAGGTTTTCAGAAACAGGCATCTCAATTCATGTTTACTTTTTATCAAGCGGATTATACAAAAGAGGAGACAGACGCACAAAAATACACTGTATACAAAGAGAACATAAGTATTATATACATATAATTATATATATATAATTTTTTTCTTATTTTTTTTTTTACAATTTTCTCTGGTAAAAGTGAAAGAACGCATGAAATAGTGAGAAATAAAGACGGAGAAACATTGTGCCTCAGAAATAACCACAGCTTCGGAAAATTATCACATTAAGCAGTGGCAGTCAAGTCCCCATATGAAAACCTTGGGTCTACAGTGAAGTAACAGATGTTTCAAGGTAAATGGAATCCATTTCACTGAGGCTATGTGAACAATGCTAGACTCGTGTGGTTTTCATATCAGTCAGACTGACCTTGAGCTATGCATGTTTCTGCTCATGCAGAAACAGTGGGAGACACACCAGGACATGGTGGGAAAAGAAAGAATGACATTCACACTAATATATGTGATAAAGGGAAAAAAAAGTCAATTCATCATATTTCAATTCCATCAGGCAATGCAGCACATCCTGTCACACTATCAAACTAAGTAGAGCAGAAACAACCACCATAGATAACAAGATAACAGAAATTGCTGAGGGGACTTTCATCTTGTATATATATACGTATACATATATTATATCTTGAACTGGGAGAGATATATGTTCGCATCAATACAAACATCAGCAAATGCTGGCTACTTCACACACTCGTCACTACGTGAACAGTTAGAATGTTAGTATTTCTGAATAAATTACATACAAAGGACATTGCTGTACCAAAGCAAACCAACACAAACTGACAACCTATAAAGACAAGCTGAAGACAGTTGGCATGGGACAACCATAGCCCCAACACTTAAGACCATATGTGAAAAACAGGCAGATACATTAGTTCGGCTCATGGCACATCTTGCAGCAGAACAGTCACTACCTAAATCTTTGGTCGATTGACAGTAGTATTAAAAAAAGAAAAGAAATAAAAAAGAAAGAGAATTTCTCTTTGGGATAAGAAAAATGAGAATACAGCACTTCTGATTACAGAGTCATATTAGCCACACGGACCCCAAAATTCCTCTATCTCAAAATGCAAAGCTTGCAACAAAATGCAATAATCAATCTAATAGCAGCCTATAATTAGCGATGTTACAGGCTTCATTAATTGTAAACTGTTTCAATTTTAAATACTTTTATCCATCCTAGACAGCCATTTTTCTAAAGAGCTACACGGATCGCCATCCACCAGCCTTACAAGGAATCAGAAACAAGAGTTGTAGATAGCACAAAGCTGCACTCAGTTCTCTGATCAGATCCAAACGCACCATAGGATTAGGTGGTGACTACTGCATGGCTAGCATCAATCAACTAAGTGCACTTTTATCAGGCAATTGATATAAAAATGCTTCAACAACTGTGCATATTTACACATTTATAAATTATAAAAATATATAAGCACTTACAGGTTACAATTTTAATATAAAAGCAAAGAATTAATTATTAAAAAAAAAACAAAAAAAAAAACAGTGTCATGTTTAAAGAGACCATTTACCTGATTTTTTTTTTAATTCAACAAGTTTTAGTCTTTTTTTTTTTGCGCGTTTTAAAGCGGCAAACAAGTATTCTACTAGAAGCTATTATATAAATCTATAAACTTCTTTTTTTCTTTTTGGTGGGGACTTCAGATCTTTCAAACACTTTGAACAACGTATGAGCAGCTGAGGGGCAAACAGATCAATGCCAGTCTTTGGACTTGGGGCCAAACTTGAAGCACAGTTTCTTAGGGTAGTTCTTGTCTTTGGGCAGGCTTGAGAAATACCCTTCCAGGCGTGAATACCTGAGTAAAGATAAAATCAGATGAGCATGTATTTCCCTTAGAAAATATTGCCATTGATGATATCTGTAGCACTCAATAAAGACATATTTGTATAGGTAAACAGAAAGAAGGAACAGAAATTTAATTCAAGTTTCATAATTTTTAATTTACTTGCATCCACACAAAGTGAATAACCCTTTACCCTTCACATACTTATTCACACGAAAGCTGAACTTGTAAATGACATTTATGAATTCACATACTTTTGATCAAGACTCAGGATAATTCTATCTGGTTTCACATCACGGATGGACTAACTCACCTCAGTGACCGGCTCAGCTTCTCGTATGTCATCTGTTTCTTGTTGTTTTTCTTCTCTCCCCACAGCCTAGCTACCTCGGTGGAGTTGACCACCTTGAAGACGCCCTCTGCCCGTGAAACCCACTGGACAATGTTGTTATTGCAGGAGGGATCACGGAGCAAGTCCCTCATGAATTCCCACAGGTGTAAAATATTCGATACTGATGAGGAAAAAAAAAGGGAGCCAAATAATCACACAGTATTAAGTACACATCATATCGGAAGACACACTTAATTTTCATTTTATCAATTTGCACAGCAAAGGAACAACAACAACACGAAAAGCACTTGCTAAAGGATTAAATATATTTTTGTGAGATTTGTGGGAAAATACGCATGAAATGCTCAATTTTCTCATGGATATCAGTTACTCTTTGCTATTTTTGGTCCTTTTAATTTAAAATTGCTGCAATACATAGCAGGAAAATACTTTCATTATTACATATTTCTATCAACGTGGACGAGATATAACTATTTCCTCTACTTCGTGTCACATTAGAATATTTTAAATGGAATTTAGTGAGAGTAAAAATCTGAAAATCTCCAAAAAGCTGGTGTGGAACCGGAAACTCCAGCCCAAACTTGTAAGTGACAATCCTCCTCCGATAAAATCATGCAGAGTTTGAATAATAAAATTGATACAAAGATTACTGAGGACACACGAAGAAAAAATATTCTACAGCTTACCATGCCCAGGTTTTCGACCCGGTTTCCTCCTCCCTTTATCAAAGCTGGGAGATTTTTTGTCCCTTGGGCTGGTAGGGCTGCGTTTACCACCAGGAGACTGCTCTGCTTCTGACAAGGGATTCTGAAATAAGTTTGATTGCAAAATGAAATTATAACAAATTGTCTTAGCTTTTTCCTGAGTCGAAAATTAGAAATAAAAGAAAGTATGATATTGTTATAAATCAATAAAATAGTTCATGTTCTAAAAATGTTTGCCTCTCAATTGTAAAATGCTTCACGTAATACAATACGAGTAATAGAGGGAGAATACAAACAAAACTTAAATGCATACACATCATATTTTATTTTTATATTTGTCTTGATATTCACCTGGATTTTTTCAAAATTGGGTAAGTGGTCTTCGGATACATTAGGGCCGTCCACAAATCCTTCATCTGAAATAGGTGAAGGCTGCCTGCTGGCAGGATGTAAAGTGACTGGCGTTGAGTGCGGGCTACAGCCATGGGGATGATCTATTGTGTAGTTTAAAAACGGCTGCCCATAAAAGGGTCTTCTATGTGAGCTGTTCTCTGTACCACTGCTTTCATAGCCCTCTAGAGAAGAGAAAAATGATAACATTTGACATAAGATGTAATCAAAACAAAACAAAATAAATAAACAAAAAAGATGCGTACAAAAAGAGAAATTGATCTTGTTTAAATTGTTGACAGCAATAGTAACCTAATGCATCTTGACAGCTATTTAGTATTTTAAAGGTGAAAAAATAGAATACTTTTAAAAGCATAAAATATAACATTTGCGCACATATTTTTAAAAAAATTGTGAATTTTATCAAATCATTCCTGATTTTATAAACGCACTGGTTCAGCCACACAAAAAAAGTTATAGATCTAAGTGTACAGCAAACTTCAGTCTCCTTTCACTACTTTCAGCCAAAAAAAAATGAGACATTATAAAATGTAAAATCCCTTTTCATTTCATACTAAGTTTTATAAAAACAACAATTAGGCCTACAATCACACAGATTTAGATAGAAGGCCTATAGATATTTAGATACATAGCCTATAATATCTAGATCTAGATCACAAGATCTCATTTTTTACAAAAACTGGTCTATATGTTTTGTTTCTAAAGGGAGTTAGGCTATTCAGAAAATTAAATGAAGGCCTACTACATCTAGATCTAGATCTACTGCAATCATTATAACGTCATGAAATGGTTGTTTCCACGATAAATATTTGTGTTACAATAGATTTAGAATCTAGATCTAGTTTCCAACGCATTTTCATTTCATGCTCATTTAAAGAATTGAGCCGTATTTATGAGATCCAAGTGACACAATCTAGATCTATCTAGATATCTAGATTCTAGATCTAATCAATAAAAATAAATAAAATTAAGAATTATGGGGTTGATTTAGATTCTAGATTCTAGCCTCTGGATTTTCTATCAAAACATTGAAGAAAAAAATCAATCTGAAACAATGGAAATCCAGTACTCAGATTTCCATTATTCAGAGGGAAAAAGTAAAAACGGGGGTTGTTTTTACTATTGGGAACTTTAAAAAGTCTAATGAAAAGCAAAAATCACAGGAAATCAGTGAAATGATCAATGTCAACGATGACCCGGAGCCCGGAGTCGGAGGAACGTGAAATCAACATCCGGAATCGCTCGCCAGGACTGTCAAATTCACGCCTTATTATCCACATATATTGATGGATAAACCTTACCTCTGTAGTAAGATTGAAGACATCTTACATCACTTTCAAGTTTTTTGCTTTCAATTCTCAAATCTAAGGGTTCTTGACAACATGAACACATGTTGTTGCCTGTTCATGATCGCTTCCTGTTTACAGAAGAATGTTTCTGTTTCGTGACACAAAAATGTCACGACGGGCGATTACTCCTACCTGTTGAGGTTTACACACGTAACCGTAATTTAACGGAAAATACTGAGGGGGAAAACCAGAACAGCATTACAATTGTATTGATCGTTTTATTATCTTCCTCATAAGACTACCCTGGGGCTGAACACAAAACTGACACTGTTCAAATCTTGATCTGGATAAAACATATGAATCTGCATTCGATAATTTTGTTGGTTGATTTAGGTCAGCTTGTACTTCTTTTCCTTCATGTCTTCGCTTCAAGGTGGTTGATGTCAAAGTCTTCATGTATAAGTTGGCAACCCTTTAGGCCTACCATTTATTATTACAATGGATTCACGATCATAATAATAATATGTAGTCTACTGCTTATTAGAGGGACCTTTTGTTGACTTATTTTCCTTTTTATTCTAACACAAAGACGTTTCAATCATTTCTATCGTATTTGAATTATGACTTTTAACTCATTCAAATATAGGCCACCGCATGGAAAGGGCCATACGCCGAAGTATTTCATATTCCAAGACGTAGATTCGCTAGCAATTGTAACATTTTTGTTTGTGTTTTCTTGTTGACAGCCTACATGTGTTTTTCTCCTCGAAAAGCTATTCCCAGCAGATGATAAAGAAAAAGAAAAAACGATGGACGGCGAAAAAAAGAACATGAGGAATCATATTGATCCGTGTGCAAATAAAGAAGATATTGTGTGGGGGGGGGGGGGGGGGGGGGGGGGGGGGGGGGGGGGGGGGGGGGGGGGGG
>JBDFRD010351380.1:0-10083 GCA_039654405.1 Bullina lineata | reverse complement strand
GGGCTGGTGATTAAATAACGTCAAAGAGTGTAATCTGAAAAATGTTGTAAAGGAATGGTTACATACCAAAATTTGTTGAGGTCAGGGATTAGGTCAAGGATAAATCAATATGATAAAAATGTCAGAAATAAGAATTCAGAATAATCTCAACATTTCTATCGCATCTTCAAGTACGTAACAAAATGTTCATATTTATGTTCACGAAATGCCAATATTTTTGTTTTTGAATATCTTTACAGAATGTTGGATGAATACTTTGCTGAACAAATGAAAGAAATCATTCGCATGTGCTCCAGGCAGAGACAAACTATGTTGTTTTCTGCTACCATGACCGAGTCTGTAAGTATTATTTCTAGCTTTCTCATTTCATTTTTTCTACCCTCCCAGTAGTTATGATCCTGTTTTTCCTTATTGCTGGGAGAATTTACTTTGTCTGTTGAATTTTTTTTTAATGAAATATACAGTGTCATAGGGTGTAAAGTAGTAAAGTTACTGAAGGGCCAATGGGACTCTTAGAAATGGAGCTTATCCCGGTTTTGGTAGCAAAGAGTATAACGTGATTTTTATATCGTCTCCTAGACAGGGCGCGAGTCTGTTATACGTTTACTTCCCAGCAGAATATGCTGGTACCCACTTTGCACCTGGGTGTGGAGAGGAAAATGATGTAGTGTGTCTTTCTCAAGACACAATATGGTCGCCCAGAGTCAAACCTAGGGCCACCACACCACTGTCATAGTGTGATTAAGCATTTATTTTGATTTCTTCTAATCTAAAGATTTTTTCTTTGGCATTTGGATGTAATTTATGTCCCTATTGTAATTAAAATACAGTTTTTTGTTAATTAATCCAAAGAGCATAATTATCCGTTGTGGTTGGGTCACAAAAGTCAGTGATTTGGCTTAATTTCCATAGAAGTATATTGTCTCATAGGTCAAATTGTTGGAAATTGAATAAGGAATACAGGTATATGTATGATGTAAAAGGTATATATAAAAGGAAGTCAGAAAGATGAGCGGATGTTTTTGAACAACTATTTTTTTCATGCAAATCTTACATCAATACCAGGAGCTCCAAAACACCATGTTGTAGTTCAGCAAGTATTTATTGCAAGTGAAGTGTATCCAATTTAGAGTATTCCTGGAAATTTTTGTGGAAATCCAATCATTAGTTTCAATTTTACAGGCGTTTATGTGCATTAAGTTATGGTGCTTACAAAGTTTGTGAAAAAGGAGAAAAAGTTTCAGGGAATATGCTCAAATTTTGCTGAGAACATAGATCTATATAATTTGCATCCGAAGTGATTGCTGTCCAATTTTTTGTTCAGGATTTTTTACATTTTTTTGGTAAAGGAGTAGCAACCTTATTATTACTGAAGCTGCCGGACAAACAAAGTGTTTGGATTTCTTTGGATGTCAGACATTTTTTGCTGCCTTTGTAGGTTCAGGAGCTTGTCGCAGTTTCACTAAAAGACCCTGTGAAGGTGTTTGTGAATCAAAGCACTGATGTTGCATTGGGCTTGCGGCAAGAATTTATCAGAATCAGACCGAATCGTGAAGGTGATAGAGAGGCTATTGCAGCAGGTTTGTTATCCTTGGGATTGAATTTGTTCCTATTTATTTAGTTGAGAGACAGGATTATTTTTAGTTTAAGTACAGACTTCCCCATATTGGGGAACCAATGACCTATTTGTACAGATTCTGAAATAAGTTTATTTACTCACATTAAGTATGTATGGCACAATTAAATATAACCAGCTTCGTTAAGAGATTTTTAGTAGTAAGTAATTAATTAATGATTATTTGCTTATTTCAAAATGTTTTTAGGTGGTAAACAATCAAAATAAAATGTAACTAGAATGTTTTATATCATACCATGAATAATCATATTGAGTGAAATATTTTGAATAAGTGTGATACAACACTAAAATGTGTATATTTTGTCTCAGACTGAGAGCAAGAAATGTTTGAAACCAACAGTTTCAGCCACGGTTTTGGGTAAGCAGAGATAGCCTACTAGAGTATTCTTTTAGACTGAATAACCAAAAGATTCATTTTGCCATTGTGTGTTGCCAAAGTGATTCACATATTAATGTTTTTATAATTTCATTCTTTTATTAGCCTTAGTCACACGAAATTTCTGTGACAAGTGTATGGTGTTCATTCAGACAAAGGTACAGGCTCATCGGATGCACATTCTACTGGGTCTGCTTGGTGTCAATGTTGGGGAACTGCATGGCAATTTGTCTCAAGCCCAGGTCAGGGACTTATTGAAAATCTAGTTCTTAATTTTTTAGGTTAAAATGTTATCAGTAATCTGCTGAATTAAATGCTGTTTCTAACGGCCATGTTTTGACCAAATTTGTGAAAATTATGGTGTTGAGGAAGCCTAGTTGGAGAAGTGTCATAAAAACTACAATATGCCCATCTGTAAATAATACAATACTGTTGCAGTATGGAGAGAACTCGGAATACTATTATCGATAAAATGAAAGTAGTTATGTTTAATAAGTAGGTCTTTTATTTTCGGGAACTGTTTTGGAATATGAAATTTGCTCTTAAGTTCTGTCTTATTTTTTGCCATGAAAGACTAAATTTCAATTCCCATTTGTAGCGTCTGGAGACACTGAAAAAATTCAAGGAAGGATTAATAGATGTGATGCTTGCTACAGATTTGGCGTCACGTGGTCTTGACATTGAGGGAGTCAAAACAGTTAAGTATTTGAGGATTTAAGACAGAGAGTGTCATTCACATTTATGTTATTTTAAAATTTGTTTTCATTGGTTCTATGATGATAAAAAAAATTTTTAATGTTTATCTTTTCGCAATGTCTACTTATCTTGCCCCATTCAATGCAATTCACTTGATAAGTGAAACTGTTTGTTTCAGTCTCTCTTTGCCAAATCTATTTCTCTTTCATTAGATGTCCTGGTTTGCATGCAAATGTTTGGCTTGGTTCTGAACTTTTTTTTTTTTTGTATCCTAGATATTGTCAGCCGCCAATGGTTGGCATTCTTCAAGATTATTCCTTTTGCATCCCATATTGTGCTACTGAGTTTTCTCATGATCGCCAGTTTCCTTCTAGTTTGACTCTCTGCTTTCTCTATACTAACTCTCCTTCAACATCTTGGTTTAATGACTGCTTTCAGTATTGATGCTGGGAGTATATAGTTTCTGCTTAGTGCTCGAAGTGAAGAAAGCTGTAGGCCTAGATGATTTGTCTCTTTTTTATCCTTTCCATGAGACTATTTATCACTTTCACTATCAATATATATTTCTTGTTCTCATGGTTAGATCATCTGCATATAGCACCACCCTGACTCCCTGTGGCAGTTCTCAGGCCATTCATGAAGATGGTAAAGAGTTTTGGAGAATAGACTTCCACCCTGGGGGCTTGTCTGTAGTATTGGTACTATTTGGTCCATTTTTTGTACATGTAGCCATGAATGCCTATAAATCTTAGTTTCTGAAGCAGTTCATTTGCCTAATCCATGTCAAACACTTCCATAAGTCAATCCACACTGCAAGAATGCTCATCTTGTTCTGCCATTTCGTTCAAAGTGATGTTTCAGGGCTTTGTATATGCAACTGTCAGACTGATTGAACGATGATGCTTTGCCCTGGTTGTGTCCTTTCATTTGTTCTAGATGATCATGGTAGCTGCTCTCCATATACATGGAACATTTCCACTCTTTCACCTGATATTGAAATTTTTCAGTGTTCAAAAATTCTTTGGCATCTCGTTATATTGCCATCTGGTCCTGAGTAAATTTGGGGTTTCTTTTGTGGGATGGCCTTTTTTTTTTTAGGTCATCTGAGAATGATGGAGGATTCCATAATTTCTGGGTATTTTATATTTCATTCACCCTCAAAGTGAATTTCAGATGCTTTCATCTGCATTTGTTTTTGCACAGAAGTCTACTTTTCCGACAAGATGTTGCCATTTTGTTTTTTTGAAGCCCCAACTGGGGCAAATGTTTACAAATGTTTCTTTATATGGAAGCTCTACAGTAGTTTGTCTTGCGCCTCCTGCTATGCACTCCTTTGCATCTTGAAATGCTGACGTGGTGAATTCATTGATGACTTTGTATCTTTTCTTACCGTTGAGAAGCTTGTTGTTATGGTGTCTCATACTCAAAAGATGTAAGTTTTCTTTCTTGTAGTTCAATCTAAGAAGTGATCTATTTGTACCTTATCAGTTTTGTTTCCATTGTGGAAAATTTTGGATGATGACTGCATCCTCCAAGTTTGTCTCCTACTTTGTTGACAGTTCAGCGAGGATGAGATGAGCTGAAATTTAAGTGTGGTTTTGGTAGTGTTTGCTGGTCTAGAATAAAAAAGTTTGTGTGCGATATGGTTGGTTAAAAAGTAGAAATCTCAATTCATCCTGTGATTATCATTAGCGGTGTTAGTGATTGTTGAGGTCTGGTTGGTTGTATCAAGACTGTAGGGTCTGTCAGTTGAATAGTGATATTTCACTGGTTTGCAAGTAGCATAGTAGGATTGGAAGTAAAGTCATATGCAAATTGAAATGCAATTTATAAGCTTTTGTATGCTTTGTACTTAATTATGAAATAGTTGTTCATTATGGAATTATTACATACCCATTATTCTTTGTTTTAAAGTTTGCTTTTCTTGTTTTTCTCTAGGTGATCAACTTCACCATGCCAAGCACCATTAAACACTATATCCACAGGGTGGGCAGAACTGCTCGTGCTGGCAAAAGTGGACGGTGAGTTTTATTTCAGAAGTGAATTGTTTCATTTCTGTAGAACACACTTTTCCCCATTTTGCTTCTCTGTCACTATCGCGTGGCATATTGTAACTAGTAATGCTTTAATTTCGTATAAAAAATCCATGCTCTAAGCTAAATGTTGAAACAATTCTTTCTTTCTTTGTCTCTTGTATTCTATCTAGAATGTTAATGTGTATGCTTTTTTTTCTTTCTCTTTTCTTAAAACAAAGTTTTAAAAATGAGGAAGCAATATAGTCATTGAATGGTAATTCATAAATATTTTCACCTGGAGAGACTCTCACTCAAACAAATATTTCTCACAATTTCTGTACTCTGTACAAATACTTTGAACCATTTTATCCACAACTGTAACAAAAAGCTTCTGACTGTTTTTATAACCAGATCCACAGTAAATCATTAGTTCATCAATTTTGTTTATTAACAATTTACGGCGAAAAGATGTAAGAAATACATTAGCCCAGGTTGAAAATTGAAATGTTTTTATTTTTAGTTCTGTGACTCTGGTTGGTGAGAAAGAGAGAAAAGTTTTGAAAGAAATTGTCAAAGAAGCAAAGACACCCCTCAAGACAAGAATAGTTCCGCAAGGTGAGTTAAATTAAGTCATTTGTAAGTTTGGGGTTTAATACATTTAATTATATGACTGGCCCTTTCAACTAGATGATGTGGATCTGCTTTCCATAAATGTAATGTATATAATTTCCGTAATTGTTCCCTGGGAATCAGCTTTTTAAAATTATACTATCACCCAAGGCCTGCTGACTGATTTGGAAAGTATTTTAAATAATTATTTTATCATTATTATTATTATTATAGAAGTTTTGAACCAATCAGGGTTGTAACCCTTAACCGATATCATCACCCATCATCGGTGGAGATGGATTGGTCATATCAATAGAATGAACATGGACTACATTGCCAAAACAGTGCTCAGATGGATGCCTGTTGGGCATAGAAAAGAAGGTCGATCGATGAAGACTATATACAGTCAAACTTGGATATAACAAAACTGTTATAAGTGAGTCCTGTTATATATCAAGGAAACTATCAGTACTATTGCACCTCTCGGTAATCTGTCACTGTGTGTAACTGGACACGGCAGTGTAAATCCATGATAGAGGCATCCACTTAGTGAATGGCATGTGTGGTGCATTGTGTGTGTGTTTGAAAGTTTGTGTTTAGGCAAGCGACTGTACAGACAGGTGAAAAGCCTTGGTTGAGTCAAATTTCAGGGATCGAATGCTACTTCACAGGCAGTGGGATCCTTGTTATTATGTCCGAGTCAGCACAAACTGAACCCTATTATAGCCCAGGTTCCTTTTACTGACACTTATAGAGAAAAAAAACGGGGATTTCATTTATCACTGTTATATCCAAGTTCCTGTTATAACCGAGGCCGTCATAAATGGACTAGACTGTATATATGTAATTTTTTACTGCATCTTCAATATTTGAATACTTTAACTCCCTGCATTTGCATAGAACATGATTTAAATAATTATTGATTGTGTGTAATTAAATAAAGCATTTTAGTTTTGCCAGATCTAATGCATAGTATCATTATGTAGATCTTTTTATTCAAAGTAAAATGGAACATGATTGTTTTGATTTCAGGAATATCAGTAAATATACTTGTGTATCTGTACCTTTTTTTTTTCCAGATTAAATGTTTACCAAGTAATTCAAACAGTGAAAAGTTTGCATAAAACTGTATTCCTTTATCAGAATTTACATTGTTTTTATGTAGTGCTTGATTTTGCACCAAAATAAACTACTTGATGTTGTGTTTAACCTATGTTTAGATGTCATAAGTAAGTACAGAGACAAAATCAGCGCTGTGGAGGCTGACATAAAGTCAATTCAAATGCAAGAAAAAGAAGAGAGCCATCTTCGGTCTGTGGAAAATAAAATGAACAAGGCACAGAACATGTTGGAAAAAAAAGATGATGAGCAGCAACGAAGTTGGTTCCAAACAAGAAAAGAGAGAATGGCAGAAAGAAGTAAGTTGTTAAGTCTTGGTCCTCATATATCAAGTTTTTTGTTTTTAGTATGAACAAATTCTTACTTGCTTTCTTTCTTAAAAATTAGAGAGTAAGATAAGATTTCAACATTTATTGCCTTGAAGACTAAATGTTTTTGTTTGTTTTTTTCAATGACCCAAGACAGAGAGTAATGCAAATTTTTTTTCATCCATCGAAATGGACATGAGGTTTGAATTTAATTTTCATGCAAATTTTTCAGGACGCCAACTGGAATAATTATTAGTTTTACCCAAGAATCGGAGACAAAACACAAAATTTAATGCATTACTAAATGGAAAACAAGGTTTGATAGAAGCTTACTTTACTCTGCTCCAATCCTTACCCTTTTTCAGATATGTTGCGGTTGTCCAGCAAGCCAGACTCTAAAGAAGAATTGAAAAAAACAAGAAAGAAATTGACAGTAAGTAAGCAATTTCAAAGAAGTTATTTATTAGTTTTCTTTGCCTTTACACTTTAACTCTTAATAAAACGTAGGCTATAAGCAAATCCTCTGTGTTGTCTCCACAAGTCGTTAGGCCCTAATAAGACCTGTTCACCTTGGTCAAGAGACACAAGCTCAGATGATATGCCCATACCATGAGATCATCAGGGCTTGCCAAGACATTCCTGCAGGGCACCATGCAAGGAGTGAGAAGGAGAGGCAGACAGAGGAAGAGATGGGAGGAATGGATGGGATTGATGTTAAGTGAGACAGGACAACCAGGAGGTCTGAAAACCGAGAGGATTGGAGGATCCTGGTTGCCAGATTATCTGTGGCACCCAATGGTTCTCAAGTCTACAGGATGGATAGGATAGTTTTCCTAGTATTATGCTCTCAGTTCTTTCTTTTCTTGCTGGTTCTGGCATTGTAGTATCTTCTGCTTGAGGTTCCTTCTTTCTGTTGTCTTGGCCCAGGACTTTGCAGTGATCCATTCCTTGTGTTCTGTCTTTTCCCCATGACTTCCAGGCATGTTTCCTTCCAGGTATCTTCTAGTGCTGACCAGTCCTATTCTACTGCCTGCTGAGTTAGTCCCATAAGAGCTTTGTTCTTTACTGAATAGGTAAACGTTTCTTTTCTTTTCTTATCCTTCAAAAATTGTACATTGAATTTGTGGTGTGGTCTGCCTGATGTGTCATTGAAGGACCTTAGTTTCATTTTAAATGTAGCCACAAGGAGTAAGTGATCCGATGCAGCATCTGCACCACGCCTTGTTTTTGCATCATGGAGGCTTCTTCTCCACTTGCAGGCGACTGTGATGTGGTCAGTTTGGTTCTCTGTCTCATTATCAGAGGAAGTCCATGTTATCCTGTGGATCATCTTGTGCGGGAATATTGTGCCACCTATGACAATGTCACTGAAGGCGCAGAAATCTGAGAAAAGCTCTCTATTCTCATTACAGGTGCACACTCCATGTTTCCGCATTGTGAGTTCCTTGTTGGTGTTGTCTTCACCTACCTTCATGTCGCCCATAATGATCTTGAGGTGTCTCATTGATGTTCGGTTGAATTGTAAAAGGCTACCTTGTCATTTTCATCCACTGTGTTGGTTGGTGCATAGCATTATATGATGCTGATGTTACTTCCCTTGGAGTTGAAACTTGCTGCCATCAGGCGTGGTGAGACTGGTTCTTATGCCATGAGAGTTTTCGCTGCCTCTGGGGACATCAACAATGCCACTCCCTGTGTGTGGTTGTGCTCTAGGTCCTCATGCCCGGAGTAGATGATTGTTTGTCCTGTCTGGCCACTTCCGTTCCACTTTGTCTCGCACAAGCCGAGGACCTTGATATTGTACTTACTCATCTCTTTGGCCATTGGGGCTGATTTCCCATTCTCATAGTCGGATGTTCCAGGTCCCCATTCTGGTTTTTGCCTTGTTCGCAAGAAGAGCTGGCTTCCCGAGGGCTTTCACTAGTCCGTGTCATAGGCCCTTCCTCAGGGGACTCTTCCCGACCGACGGAAGTTGGTCTATTGCTGTTGTGGTTTCTGTAGCTATAAGATTTTTTTTACGGGGGAGGGTTGCTAGCCGGGCCGCAAAGGCTGTGACCGCGTCACTCCGACCCTGGGTCGGGTAAACTTGTCTCTCGACTTGTTTGATAGCCTCCCACAGACAAGTCAACTGCACGTCCTCATCGTGTGGCCTGGGTACCCGCAGCAATCACACACACAAGGGTAGCAGACGGAGCTCTGGCCGGGGGTACACTTACCCCTGTTCTACGGACACTGGCAACCCACGGAGAAGCCCGCAGCACCACGATGAAAAACCAGCACTGCACATCGCAGGAACAAGACACCGCACCACCCCTCCTTCTGTCCACCAATGGGCGATTCACTGATCAAGTTTCTGTCTCGATGGAAGGAGGGCACCGCAGATCATCATCCCTTTCCGGTTGGGGAAAAAATTGACAGGACTCAACTCTGTCCGTTGCTCGTCGACCTTTTCTGCTCGTCTCTTACCGGCTTCCATTCAGCGTCAACTACTTTCTACAGCGACAGCGACTGGGACACCACCCAACATAGCTGAAGCTCTCTACTTCTTTTTTCTCCCCAGCTGCCATCGACCCCTGGCTTTTTCACTCCTCGCGGAATGGTTTCTTCCCAGGGCTTCCGAGCACCACAAGGTGGACGGCAACAACACGTCAATCACGACCAGGCGACAACCAACGTAGCCAGCCCACACCGGCTAGGAGAGGTAGACGTGAACGACACGTGGACCCTCTGACACACCCAGCCGGAACTGTCGCCAACACGGGAAGCGTCAACAGCATCAACACAACAGACCAGACATCACGCCACACCACGGATATGATCCCGGTATCCTCCAACCGAGTGCAGGCCACTCCGTCGGCGATATCAGACCTGTTATCATCCAGGACTGGAAAACCGACGTAAAATAACCTACTTCAGTCAGTCAGACAATAAATAGAGGGAAAAAGAAAACAATAAATAGAGGGGAAAAGAAAAGAATAAATAGAAGGAAAAAGAAAAGAATAAATAGAGGGAAAAAGAAAACAATAAATAGAAGGAAAAAGAAAAGAATAAATAGAGGGAAAAAGAAAAGAATAAATAGAAGGAAAAAGGAAAAAATAAATAGAGGGAAAAAGAAAAGAATAAATAGAGGGAAAAAGAAAAGAATAAATAGAGGGAAAAAGAAAACAATAGAGGGGAAAAGAAAACAATAAATAGAGGGAAAAAGAAAATAAATAGAGGGGAAAAGAAAACAATAAATAGAGGGAAAAGAAAACAATAAACAGAAGGACAAAGAAAACAATAAACAGAAGGAAAAAGAAAGCAATAAACAGAAGGAAAAAGGAA